>QNGE01001296.1:20186-32647 GCA_008508345.1 Paragonimus westermani | reverse complement strand
AGGCTGGCTGGAAAGTCTATCTGAATGCGAACGCTGCGATCAAATGTGAGTGATGGTCAACTTGAAAATAAACCTGATTTCAGTAATGTCCTGCACGTTGATCAAACCCGTGAGAAACGTTATCCCTGTTAGGAACGCATGATAGACAACGGTATGGGTTAGAAAAGCTGTTGACCAAAGAGTCCACGCAAACTGTTTAGGACGATATAATTCTCCCAGAACAGTTGATATGCTAGAGGACACAGCGTCTGAGTGTCTTCAACGTTTAACAACCAATCAAACGGTTGTGATAGCAATCGGTAAGTCAATGCCTGGGTAGTTTTGACGCAGACATAAAGCACAGCAGAGTCCCAACCGAACACCACTAGCAGTCAGAATGCCTAGAACACAAGAGTGAAGTGATCCCAAACGAACACCGGACAGAAATCTCAACCTTCTGTGAAAGGGTCAGTTTTGAAAGGGTACTAGAGACACAACGGAAGTAGACTTTTCATAATTAAACGGAACTCAGAAGCAAATATCGATAGAGCCTACCTGATTCCAAAACGCTCACTGATATGTCAGTCTGCTGCAGTCAGTGGAGAGCCTGTATCATGAAGTTGTTGGTTCTTTCTCCACACACTGGTATTTATTACCTCGTCCTCTCATGAACTACTATCCAATCTAACGACAGCTCCAGTCACAGCACCCACAGGTACGGCTCACAGTCGAAAATGAATGAGATCAGTGAGTAAAACCAATGTCAACCAGATGAGCAGGCCCTAATTCAGGAATAGGAGAAGAGGCGGTCCGAATCAGGCCCTGAGAAGCCCATAGCTGGACTGAAACAAACAACATGCTCATTCCTTGCGAACTAACACATGATAGTGAGATAGCATCTTCAAAACAGATTCTCTGTCATAACTTGCAAGCTCATCCTTATTTCCATCTTTACCTCTTAGACAACAGGAGTTGCGCCAGTGATCAAAGTTACCCGTCGTGACCTTCAGCGTTTTTAACGAGCACGCAGGCAGATGCGGAGGAACCACACTTAGGAGAAAATGTATAACATGAACCAAGATTTTTAGGATTGTTTCACACAACAAACAGCAGATGAACGTGGTCGTAAGCCATGCTATCATATACTTATTTCAACCTGTGCACAGAAATCGAATAAGTCAAGCCAACATGAGCGATATTCTAAAAATGACCCGTTGCCCACGTTCACCTACCGGCGAAACATTACACGGTGAATGATCGATCGCCGAGCGGGGAGCATGAAAACAAGCACACAGAGTCGTAAGAAGCAGACTGTAAAAAGGAAAAGTGAAATAACTGAAACCTGTAACCTATCACCTGGTGGCTCCCGTGATCTGTATAGGAGGTAAGCGCCAAGTTCGACTTACCAGACAGTTGTGAGTACAAGCTGCCTCCGACCAATCCATTAATGGGGGCAGTTGCAGCAAACACGAAGATAGCAATGGAGATGAAACCACCACGTTCTGTGTACAAATGATTCGTTAATGCAAGCAGGAGTGCGATAAACGCGACCACGGCCAGATGCGCTCCAGAACCGACCAGACTGGCCAACAAGCAAGGATTGGCAGGTTGTCGAAACACGTCACCATGAACTTGCTTCCAACCGTACTCGTCACCGAGTTCACGATCCTGAAAATACACGTGACCACAGTTTAACAATATGAAGCGCAAGTATGAATATAACAGGTGAAGCTTACCACATGAACAGTAATCATGAAATCGTCACTCACAAATCAGCACTGCTAACACTATGCAGTGGAAAGTCCGGAGCAGCAGATCGAAAATTGTCATTGTGAAATATCTTAACACCTTAGTTGAGTCTACAAATTCGCACCTGGAGGTCAGCTAAGTGGAGGTCGGTGAGCAGAATCCCACACAGATCACCCTTACGCAAGTATGCGTAGATCGGGTTCAGCCTCCGGACTGAGGCCCTTGGAACTCACAGCGTCGGCGGCTGAAGACTTTAAGCAAGATGGCGGCTGACGGAGCTCAGAGTCGGAGGTTGTAGTTGTTTGGCCGAGTAGTTTGTGAAGTAAGTTCATTTAAGGAAGCGGAACAGTGAAAGCCGCAAGGAAGATGACTTGTTGATGAGGCCCCACTTTTACTCAATACTCGGTTGTTTGTTTGCACGGTGTAGGCACCTTAATTTTGAACGTTTTGGTAGAGACATGGTTCATCAGGACAGCAAGAAGACATACACTGAGATGCAAACATTTCGTTTATTCTCACCAGTCGGCTACATAAAACATTCGGTTATATAGGTTCAGCGCGTAGCGTCAAAACAATGGAATGAACGAACTTCATACAGTTGCCATCAGGATTCACTGCCACGGCAACGAAATTGATTGCGTGAGTATCTTTTACCAACAGAGGGCCGGTGCGTGAGGCTTGATAAACATTGCCGAATGTTTTATGTAACCGAGTGATGAGAATAAACGAAATACTTACATCTCGCAATGTGTATCTTCTTGCTGTTCTGATGAACCGGATAAAGGGAATTTAGTGTTTCAAATTTGGAAAAAAAGGCTCCCTCCATAAATTACGCGAGGTTTGAATCGACTGTTAACATTGAAGTGCAAATCGGTAACTGAACGAACTCGTATTAGTTGCTATCAGAAGTGTATTCGGACTGGTCAATTTCCATCCGAATTCTTCTGTTGAAAGGAAAACTGTTGATCAATAACGACAATTTTGTCAGACTCGCCAATTCCCACATCAGCACCGCTCTAGAAAATCTTCACCAGTTTATAGAAACCCAACATCGCTTTGTTGTTATGTTAGCTGAACTTAACCCTGTGTGCCGTATAAAATTCGAGAACTACACCAAGGATACCGTTAAGAAAACCGCAATCAAAACGCTTCATAGTCTCCAAGGTTCGTTGGATCGCACCTGAAGCGTGTCCACAACTTGTCAAGTAAGCAGTTTACGCAAGCACAGTTGGAAGTACTTTCTTTGGGCTTAAAATATAAACTTCAGCCAAAGAAAGTCAACCGGTTAACAACCCAAATTTAGTGTGGAAACCACTTCACCAGAAAATGCAGGTTGGTTTCGTGCTAAATTGGTCGATGTCTCGCACCAGTTTATATTGTCACCTATTCGCCAGCTGATGAGACCATCAAACAACTGAGACAAATACAGGACGTGGTGTTTCTAAAACTAGACAAATGCACTGGCATTATAATCTTGAATAAAGATGACTGTGTGATGAAAATACGCACCGTCCTGGCTGATGACAGGAAGTTCAAAGCTGACAGTACACCAGATAATAAGATTCTAGTGGAAAAACAAATATCGAGGAAGCTGCATGCTCTTTTACTGCATGGATATATAAGTGAGCGGGAGTATAAACAGTTTAAACCGATTGGGACTCGCACACCACAAATGAAAGGAACCCGCAAATTGCACAAAGCCGGTGTCCCCCTGAGGCTTATCCTTGCCATGGATGATTCAGCTTACCACAAACTTGCACGATGGCTAGTTCAACTCCTTGATCCCATTCGCAAAACCCTCAGCTCCCGTCCTTTGAAGGATTCTCTTGAACTGTGTGATATTTTGGAGAATATCTCGGTGAGTTCCGCATAACAGATGTACTTCGTTGACGTTGAATCACTATTCACAAACGTTCCATTACATGAAACAGTTGATTATACATGTGATTTTATTTTGATTCATAATATTTCCTTATCTGTTCCTGTCGGCTACTTTAAAGAATTGATTCATATGTGTACGAAAAACATTCGGTTTGAGTTCGATGAATGTGCTTATAAGCAAGTTGATGGTGTGGCAATGGGTAGCCCGTTAGGTCCAGCATTGGCTGATATTTTTCTTGGAATGGTCGAAGATGGACTGTCGGATTGTATTGACCGTTTTTGTTTTATAAATGGCATGTCGATGATGTTCTAATATTAACCGATTTTGATCATTTTATGACCCTTTTACATACGTTTAATTTCACCCATCGAAATCTCCGTGTCACCTATGAACGAGAGTTAGATAACTTACTACCATTCTTAGACGTCCTTATTTCTAAGCGCTTAGACGGTACACTCAGTAAGTCTGTTTATATAAAAGCCAAATGGAGTAGACAGTATCCACAATCCCCTTCACTTACGCCCGTGGCTTACAAATGTAATTTTGTGTGAACTGTTTTTCAACGAGCGAGGAAACTGCGCACGGCCGACAGTCTAAAGTCTGAGGAGCTCTTGAAGAGTGTTCTGTTTGCGAATGGATATCCGGCCAAATTTACTGAAATTTATTGCAAGGAACGAGTGGCTACCTCCCAATCACAGTTAGTGCCGAAAAAACAGGTTTTTGTCAACCTTCCTTACACAGGTGACCACAATATTACCGATGTAAGTCGAAAGTTACAATCTGCCATCGATCGCATACATCCGCCGGCGGAATTGCTCCTGTTAGTCTTCACCCGCAGGATCAGCCTCCACTGCCCCGATTGTTCTTTCTCGGAAAACCCTACCTCTCATTTTATCTACCAGTTCACCTGTAAATGCGGTGAGTCATACACTGGCAGAACGGACCGAAATTTACGACAGAGGAAGGCAGAGCACATCCCCTAAGTGGCTAGTGTAAACAATGACTCAAGACGGATCAGCATACCAACAGCCGAACAGAAATCCGTCATCTTCGATCACAAAACACTTAATCGCAACAGATCATGTGGTTGACCCCACCACGTCGTTCACGGTCTTTTTACGTAATCGCAGCCCTAGATTTTTGGCGTTCTCCGAGGCAATGTTGGTCAAGCCTCGTGCAATCAATTTCGTTGCCGTGGCAGTGAATCCTGATGGCAACTATATGAAGTTCGTTCATTCCATTGTTTTGACGCTACGCGCTGAACCTATATAACCGAATGTTTTATGTAGCCGACTGATGAGAATAAACGAAATGCTTGCATCTCACAGTGTATGTCTTTTTGCTCTTCTGATGAAGTGGATGAAGAGAACTCAGTGTTTCAAAAGAGACAATTGTTTAGTGGTTAGGTCCCCTTCTTCTGTACCTCTTACTGTTTTCTGGGCTAGGACTTGCTTATTTCTTCGTGGCTGTGAGGCAAATAAGCATGAGCGAAAACCGGATGTATTGCTGTTTTTGATGATGAGGGTGGGTGCGGAGACTGCTAACCAACAGCCCTAGATATCAGGCCGAATAGTTCCTAAAACCAGGGTTGTGTACGTACCTCACTAAACTCCGTCAGCAGTTAAGTGGAGTGACAGTGTCATAAGTTTTGCACTGATCCCTAAATAGGATTGTACGCTGCACGTGCCTTCGTATCTGCAACAAGAGCAACCAGGTTGACAGAGTTTGTCAGGACTTCCAGCTACATAATAAATTGAACGGTTAGTAGAATCTCATCGGATGTGTCTACTTGGTGGATTAACTTTAGCTGTGAAGTGAGCATGCACGCCCAGGGAATGTGCAATTCCGGGATAAAACCAGTAACAGTAATAAAGTTCTGCATATTCACGAAAGACAGCCGGCCTTGTTTAGAATCACGCAACCTCTTCGATGATGTCATCAAATAACATACCGACCGAAAACCGATTATCCAGAATTAACGAGGCATGTAACTCCCCAGGCAACGTCGCCGCCTTACAGATTAGGCTTTTATGTCAAATAACCTGTAAAATAACACAAGCAATGTACAAAGTTATCGCACAACACCACCTTTTTGTTTATACCAAGCAGTATTACAAACAAATGCATGTACATGCGTGGAAATATATAGAGTAGCCCTATTCTGATTACAGTAAAACTCACCAGGTCGCTTAAGCCTTCTTCCTTATTATATCGGGCATAATCGCGTCGTAAGGTTCGTAGCAAAATCATAAAGACTAGTGCAATCAGGAAGAGAACCATCATAAACGAATTGAAGATGGAGAAC
Source organism: Paragonimus westermani (assembly GCA_008508345.1). NCBI lineage: Eukaryota > Metazoa > Platyhelminthes > Trematoda > Plagiorchiida > Troglotrematidae > Paragonimus > Paragonimus westermani. Next base: position 26,732 of record QNGE01001296.1, on the reverse strand, counting down.
CAATGAATCTGGAAATTGAGGATGAGTGGTTTACACACGATTGGTAAGCAGACCTACCCTATGTTGAAAGAACTGGAAGTCCAGATAGTCATCGTAGCGACGTTCAAACGGAACAGGCAATGAATGCCACTTGACCTACAACATAAAAACATTGGAGTAGTGTGTGTATAAGTGGCAACAATACAGTACGATGATTTCAACATATATAAGCATCTATTATTCACGCTACAAGGCGACTGCTGTCATGCGGAACGTTGCATCTGATCTAAGTGTATGGCCGGGCTGTCCAAACTTATAAAACAGGAGTAATCGAAATAAGTGGGTTCACAACCATCTGATCTATAGACAATGTCGGCGGCTCTGAACTATCTTGCGCCCAAAGCTTTAGATCCATGCCAATATGTGTCAACAGATTGCAGTGACGTCTGATCAATATTTACAACACGGTCTTCCTCGGCCTAAATTGTGGGCACTGTGTGATAGACCGTTTGTTGAATAAACAACCTATTCGGAAGTGAGCAACTTAAACATTCCAATGATGCCCACAGCTACATCAATTAGACGGTTCGGATGGGGACTGACGGTCGGATTTAGATAAAGCAATGTAGTACGACGCAAGAGATCGCACACTGAATGTTTTACCTGGAAACGTATTCACGTACCAGCGCGACGGTCAACCATACCTAGAGACATAGAGCCAATGGGTACCGTTCGAAGATGAAAATGTATGTGTATGCAAGAACTGCTACACGATGGGTTCATTATCATCCTAACTGATAGTAATACATCAGTGTTTGGTACTAGCGTTTGAAATACCGTTATAAATTCCAACAAGAAATGGAAAGGGGGGAACATAATTACCGAAAAAACCTTGTCTATTATTGGACAACCATTAGGAACAAACCAAAATCTTGCAGGCAAACAACCAAACTGCTGGTGGGAGTGAGACAACTACACGATAATTTGTCTCTTTTATCACCCATCACACAGCGGCAACATTCAAGTCGCTGTATCTGAGTGACTGACATTTCAGTTAACGAGCTTAGCTACCGATTCGTTTAATTACGAAGGTTCCAGCCCGGGAAAGGAGCGCAAACTGCAGAGCCTAACTTCCCAGTAACTGTTGCCATTCCACACGTCAATTCAGTACTCATCTACGTCAGCCGCGACACCGGAGTTCGGCGTAGCAGATAGTTAACTGATACCCCTCAAACGTGGCCAAATCATGCGTGCAACTGAATTAGTCCCACCTCACCACTAAACACCCTCTCTCAATTTCGTCAATAAGAGCTGGCACTATCGAATGTGAGATCACATGACGATGGTCTGATGAGTAGTGCCCATCGACCTGAGTTTTGAGGCCGTAGAGTACCAATGCACTCGCGGTCGCTTCATATATGCGCCTCTTAAACTTCGGATAAACCTATGTTGTTCAACAATACCCGTATTAACAAACAATGCCTAAAGCTTGAAGATGTGGGCTCCGATTAAATTCTTCGTACTCGTATCTGCTTGCCAAAAGTGCATAAATCGGTTAACAAACCTCTATTGACTCCTTATCGTAACCACGGCAGTCCTAGAGAAATACCCTGTACTTTGACGTTACAGCGCGCAATCCGGAGTAACCGGAAGGCAATGAATATGGCCTAACTTTAGTTGTACAGTTTGGAAATGAACAAAATCGAACGTAGACAACAGGATAGCATACAGTTTACGGTACTCAATATACCACATGACATCAAGCGCCTTATGATTCAAAAGCTAAAAACTAACAGCGGAACATGATTAGGAGAGGAAATAACTTACAGAATAGGTAAAGGTGACCGGTGTACCAACTTTCAAAGCAACGAGTTCACTGTTAATCAATGTGACTTTGACAATCTGATTTCCGTTATAGCCAATGTCTAATTGTTTGTGAGTCCATATAAACGGTTCGTTTGAAGTTGAAACCTCGCCAACTACGCTCCAAATAGGTAGATCGTCCAGATACATTTGATACCAATACTGGTTTGCGGTAGCACCCCGCAACTTCTCGTAATCTGATTCGGTAACGGCAATTTCACATATTGTGGTTTTACTGATGTCCACTGTGAAAGCAACGATGAGGGGACAATGATAAATGGGAAAACGAGGTGGACAGCAGCTTCTCTGGAAATAAACATTTCAACCAAGATACGGGTGGTACCCTTGTCGATCGCTCTTTTATACTGTACGGTATTTTCGGAAGAAGTGGGACATAATGTAGTTGTTGCCACCGAAAACATCGAGCTGGCATCCACAGAAGGGACAACCACCCATCAGGCTATTCCTGGGTGACCTGAGGAATTGTGACAAGTACCTTAAAAATGAGTCCAGTGTAACGTTGTATCTGGGCGCAACTTAACGGCTTGGTTACGTAAGTTATAGCCATGGAATATCGAGTTTTATGGCTTGTATTGCATTACACATTCCTTTCTGACAGGCGTTTTATGGGAACTCAACTCCTGGAGTTCGTTGCCTTCTAATGTTTCCACAATGTGCACACTGCGCTCGTTAGTTGGCAGTGAAGTCGCAGCTGTAGCATTAACACTAAAGGGTATTTGTTGCTATGTGGAAAACGAGGTCGCTTAAAGACAGTCATATTGTGCAAACTTTGACAGGATCAGTCAGAAAAAAGAGACCGAGCCTTCAACTGTATGCACAGCAATGGAGGTCGTATCACTAAATTGTAGCTGACCTCCTGGAAGGCTGATATGCGATATGCTAACCAATAAACAGCATTTGAAGAGGTGTCAAAAGTTACTGTGCTTGGAAAATGCCACGTTTGTTTTAACACACCCATAGATGAAAAGGACTGGAGTTAATGTAACGTCCAACTCACTTGCAAACTCGCTTCCACAAAATCAAAATTTTTGTGATAAAAACGTAAAAAGTGAACAGGAAACAGATTACTGCCCGTTCGCTGACTGTCCACCTCCTTGAATCCGGAAAGTGGAAATCAAACTTGCGATGAGAAAGCACAAGGAATGTGAAGCTCACTTGCACGAACGGACCGGAGAGGGAGAGGATATTTCATAGGGTAGCAGACAGATGCTGTTTTCCCTGGCCCGTGGATGTACTGACTATCGGCAAGGTGAGAACATGTGTGAGGAAAGTGGCCAATGGATTTGTAAATTGTCGTGGTGACTTCACAGATGGACTGAGTACTTCGGAGAACAGTTCAAGTGCCCCCCAACTAGCTCACTGAGCTGTGAATGGTGCGAATTTCGTGACTGCGACGTTTTCCGCGATTCGCCATGGGAAGCTAGAGTGGCTGTGAAGTTTGAATTAGTGAAACGTAAATGGCGCCTAATTAGGACCTTCTTTCTTCAACCTTTTCAATGATGACAGTAAGATGTTGCTATACCAACTGATCGCAAGTCTTCTTTCCATAAGGGAAGACTGAGGAGCCGCTGCGTGATAACACTTTTAACCAGAGTTTGGCATAGTGGAATTTTCTAACGCATTAGACAGCACATGCCGATTATATCCGAATGAACAGTCGAGTTGTTCATTGTGTGTGCCCAAGTCGTTGCTTGACTACCCCACAGTTTTATCCAGTCGCTAGTGTTCTCGAAGAAGAATGCTCGGCGGGAAGATGCTCAGTCAGCATACGGATTTCGTAGGCTGGCAACCGCAGATCATACACTTTTACTATGTAATCAGTCGATCGTGCCCCCAGGGCTTTAGAAGATACATACATGTGAACATACGCATTGGTCATGCGATCGCCAAATATGATGCAGACCAAGTGAAAAAGATAACGAAGGATAAACACAAGTCAGATAATGAAAATATGACCAATGTATCCACAGCTAGACTGGAATCGTCTGGTTATCACGAATTTGCCCTACTGTTTTACGGGCCAGCACAAGGGTAAGGGAGTAAGTCAATACTAATTAAGTGATCAGTAACTGTACCAGGTGGTTAAACGCAACTTTTGGCTGAACAATTAGATGCGTACCTTTGAAGCGAATGTCAATTCCGCTATATTGCAATTCGATTCCCAGCAATGCCTCACCCAATGTTTCGTGCGCATGCTCGATAGACTCTTTTGGACCACGACAAAAAGGCAGAGAGAAGTATGGATAGGTCTCCTGACGGTTGCGGTAGGGACCAATTGTGTTCATCCACAGCACAACTTGCTCTCCATCTGCATACTGAAAGCAGTTAAAGGACAAAAGTCGGTTGAACGTAAATGAGCAACAATATGTTTTGCATGACTGGTATTAATCGCTGAAAAGGAACTATAATATCAGATTAGGCCTTGAATACATTCCAAATATTGGTGACCTGAAAACAGCCTCTAGAATATTGCAGGTGCCGACGTACAGAAAACTAGCTTGGAAGCGAAAATAGATTGGGTTCGGAAGAGCTAACCAAAATAAAACACTTCAGAAGGCAGTAACGCAGTCTTCAGAATACAGCACTGATCACACGGCAAGGTTGAGAAGGGGTACTAGCACAAAAGTATTACAGGCAAAATTCGTGGGTTAATTGGATGCTTCGTCAAGTAGTGTTCACGAAAATGGTGCCTTAGAACATCACGCACCTTGAAAGGCCAACTCTAGTTGAATATATTGGTCTGTGCCAAAACAAAGGGTGAAAGGTATTTAGAGAACTATTCACAGGACCGATATTACACGTGATCCTCTATATCTGACGGCCCTCACCTACGAAGTTGACAACGCTCTACGGAACCAGGCCTTTAGCCCTGGGACTCACACCAAAAACCCGGCTGCCACCTTCAGCGCTATATGGACCGTGAAGACTGTTCCGTTTCAGGCAAACAGCCACCATTCACATAACTTGTTCGAGTCATAGATACCCCTGCAGCGATGTCAGTACACTGACAAATTTTTCTGACTTGCCATTTTCAAAAGCGTACCAGTCAGCTATGCCAGTGATTAGGCAATGTTTTGAACATACCAGCAACAATACGAAAACATTGCTGCCTGAAAATAGACAGTCCCAGAGTGCATGTACGAACGAACCAAATATCACGCTTATTGACGCCTGAACACGTCGGACGATTAAAAACATTCTGCTGGCACAATGGATGGCGAGGGCTGGACAGTGCCACCCGGGCTTTGCCCATGCGATTGTTGATATCAAACAACAATCGAGGAAGAAACACACCTAGACTGCGTCCGAAGGAATCCCAACGTGCCACAATGTGAGAAAAAAAGAGGTAATGTGTCAGCGGAAGAAGGAAACAAATCTAGGGGGGACAAAAAGGAGGAAGTCGCGACGATGCAAACATAGACTCAAAACACGAACGCTACTGACTTTTGTTCTTCGCCATATCAGACGGCGTCCTCAGCCAAAGGTGTCCAATGACCTTCGGACCCCAACCAAGCAGCCGCGAGCGCCCTACTGAAGCAACCTTCAAAGTAAGTGCCTTCATACTTCGAATCCAGGTCATGCGTTGACCACCGGGCTAGCGTTTCCAGAATAACTTACCACTCATAAATAAGGCACAGTGTGGCAAGCGGGAGTTGACATTCATAAGATGTGGCCAAGACAACGATGCCTGTTGGACGAGATCAACATGCTCGAGAATCGACAGAGTTTATCCGTTCCGAAGACAAGTCAGCGAACTTTGTCATTGGTGACACGATGCTCCCACCACATGCTGTCAATGCTTCGGATACATTGATGGTCAAAGACGGGTACTCTGTGAACGTCCTCTGTGCAAATGGACGAGGCTTCAGAGCCGTGCAACAGGACAGCTCTTATAGTTGCACTGTCTCTCGGCCTTCCGCATACCAACGCCGCAGATGATGTAAGTTGGCAAACACCATTGGATCCTTTTTTACACGATGTGTGGTCCCATCGGACATTCCATCAACGCTGATACGACACCAAAGATACGTGAACTTCTCAACCACCTTTAACGGTTCACCACCAAAGGTGAGAGGTGGCGCACAGTCCCATTAATTTTACAAAGGTACCTCGGTCATGCACCTAGTAGATTCAAAAGGCCACATCAAATTGACGAACTGAAGACTCTAATCTAAGATAGTCTAGCCTCCCCTTTGAGTCTTTGCAGAAAAGGGCGATGTCACCTGCATACTCTGTCTCGAAGTCGAGTGCACCATGATATTCGCAGTTTGTTGGAACACACTCTAGGATCTCGTCTACTTGGGATGTTAAAGTTCGGCAGTACGCTGCCACAAGCCCTAACCCTGTCCAGCATATGAGAACCAATTGCTTTCAGGTTGTTCACATAACTATCAGGCAATTCCTTCCTCCATACACAGTCCAGAATGGAGCTCTGTCAACCGAATAGAAAGCTCTTCTGATAGCAAAGAAGACAGCTGTTGACCTCCTGTTGGGAAAAGCACGTTTTCCCAAAAAAACGCCAAATTTCCCAAGGGAAATAGATGCTTCTATTTTGATAACTCGAATGCTCGCCATCATTCTGGAAGATTCGAGTTCGCGCGCTTGCTTCTGATTGACCCATTCAGTGTCCTAGGACCAAGGCCACCGAAAACCTATGAATACGGCCGTTTTGAGCCACTGTTT
>QNGE01001296.1:0-17736 GCA_008508345.1 Paragonimus westermani | reverse complement strand
TTTGCCTTCGGGCTGAGCAGCAAATAAAGCTCGTTTGAAGGCCGACTTTTTCCTTTCTTGTTGGGGGGGTTCTAAGTTGCAAGAGTTGGGTCCGAGTACTTGCGTTCCGATTATTCGTGTCGTTTGCGATATCGTTGCGTTTCATTCGTGACCGAGGTACTGCTCGCGGTCTTCCTGTCCGTTCTTGCCTTACTCTTTCAGGGGATCGTAACACTTCCTATAGGAACGGCAGAGTTCAAGCATCCAGCGGAGTGTGAAGATGTGGCCATTGCATCCACAACCAGGCTGAAACGCAGGTTACTCCTCAGGGCTAATTTTCTTACACATTCCGCTTAGTCTACGAAGTGTAATGGATGTCATCAACCTTGACACAGTGGGAATTAGGCTAATCCCTTCGTGATTTGCACAGGAAGTGCGTAAACTCTCTTTGAAAACTGAGACGATGTTAGCAAGCCTCAGTCATTTGGAACAGCTTCACTGATCCAGAGTTTCTGGAGCAGAGCCATCAGCTCTCTAACTAAGCGTGGACCTCCATCTGTAGAAAGGCAAGAGGAATTTCATTTGGGCCGCGTAACTTGTGGCGTTTCGGAAACTTGACCTCAAGCAAGGCTCCTGTTTCCGAACGCGTAGAAACGTCAACAGACCAATGAACGCATACAGAGCCCGAAGGCGTAGTCAATGACACGGCTGGTCAACTGAAATGTTGTTAGAAGTACTCAGTCTGGCGTCCTGAGCGCCGTTGCAAATTATGGACAGGCTCGCTGCTGGCTTCGCAGATCACCTCATTCACACCTGAATACCCGCTACCAGTTGCTCGGTTGAGGTGGAAAAGCTTACGAGGGGTCCCTGCAGCAGCGGATTGTTCCATCTCGTTAACGCGTTGTGTCCACCACGTTGAGTTGTACTCGCTGGCGGATGGAATAGTTCAGCGAGCGTCGAGAAGTTACAGTGATCACATAAAGACCCAGCGGTTGGCAGGTGAATTAGCAGTAGTACCGTACGACGCAGTGCCGCATTTATGCACTACACGCCGTATATGTAACCAGCGTGCTTTAACGTCATCTGTTGGATGGGGACCTAGACTAGAGACAAACACACATTAGTAAAAGTAAAGCGCCTGTGGTCCTGCTGGTTTAGATATATCGTGGAACTCTTAAATGTGATAGCTTGAGTATCTATTAACAAATAATATCTCAGTGATAGTCAGCGAAAAGGTTAAGTCAATCGTTTTGGATCTTTACTGTTGAGATTAATGTACAAGCTTAAGACAGTGGCGCTCGTCTGGACCGTCTCCTGCTCTGTTCAACTGTGTCGGTCTTCGTTCCGATCCGGGTCCAGCCGTCATGCGTGCCCGCTTATCGACCGCACCGAATGACATCCAGTTGGGGCGTTCCAATTGGCTGAGTGTGCAGATGGTGACTGTGTGCGTGTGTTCGGGTATGGATGAGAGCCTTCGGGTAGGTGGATGTGTGGACACGCATGTGCAGGACAGTGAGCAATACTTGGACTAGATGGCTCGTCACGTGATGAGTCGCGTGAAAGGCGAGACGACGGCTACAGATACATCAATTTGTGATTGACAGCTGAGTGGCTTCCCACCAAAACCCAAGAACTTGGCACGTAACATTGCACGGTCGGAATCCATGTAAGTGCTCCAGATTGACTTGTAATCATGGAAACAGATACGTCCCCCGATAACTGACGGTCACGTAATAAATCTGTGCCCACTATTAACTTGGCGATGGAGGTCGCCGGGTAGCGCATTGACGCATAGAACGTCGAAAATTAGTACTTAGCAGAAACAAACCGTTACCAGCACAGGGTTGCAATATGCGCCCATCGTTGTCTGTTCAACCAGCACCTCAAGAGAGGCAGCATCATTGGGCGGTAGGCACACAGCTTGGTAGCCAACTTCAGGCTGTGGTTCTCACAGATACATTTTTCAATACCTCCCAGCCTACGCCGAACGAGCTCGCGACTCGCGGTCTGCGGACAAATCTGTCGACAATCTCCTACTCAATTAGCGAAAATCCGCGGAAAAGACCGGAAGAAAGGAAAGATCTTACCTGTGTTGACACTTGGATGTCGCGGTCGCGAAAGCTGTAGTCAGTTACTGTAGTTCGCTTTCGCTGTGAGCAAACAGCACGCTGTCATCTGCGAACAGAAGCGTGCACATTGTTGAGGTACGTAACCGGCTTGGGACGCCGAAACGTCGAATATTTGGTGGGCGCCTGTCCGGCCAGTATCCAACCTCAACATCCTCCTTCGTCTAGGCATGAAGAGCAACTGCCAACATGAAAATCAAATATAAACTAAAGAGGGCTGGGGAGAGAACACAACTCTGCCTCACGCCGGTGACAATGTCAAAGTCATCACAGATCAATCCGCATAATTGTACATTCGCCTTCATGCCTACACACAACATTAATCAAATTGACAAACTTACCAATCACTGTCCACGACGTCCCGCGGCTCACAGGATCAAATGCCTTGGTGAAGTCCAAGTAGAGGGCACGCAGGTGCTGGTTGCGTTCCCGGCACTTCTCCCGGATCCGTCAAGTAGCAAAAACTAGGTCGATCGTAATCTGACTCGTCCGGAATCCATACCACTCCTCCGGATCACTGGCCTCAAAAAGGCTCGCATACAATCGGCTCAAGAGGATTCGTGTGACCACCTTGCCTATGAAGCCCAGCAAGCGAGTGTCCCGATAATTGCCGGCACACTGCCTACTACCCTTACTTTTAATCAAAGGTACTGTCAGAGCACCTTCGAAACTTTGTGGCACTCCGTCCAGCTCCCAGGTGGAGTGAACCAGCTGGAGCAGAGTGCGTTCTTACGCCGGTACTCAGAAAGTATTACACAGCGCCCTACAACGTGGTACCGCCGGAATGCCACTCTACTCTTCTGCGGTGAAATTTTCAACCACACCTGAGTGCCGACTTCTCCGTACTCGACGTTCGTGATCTTTTTTTGAGTCAGAGACTCACAGTGGAGTCCCCCAAGATAACTGTCTACCGCTGTCTCGTCAATCAGGCTTCCGTGTCACAGACGGAAGGATAGTTCACTCAGATCAACCCCCTCTCGCGGTATAAACGACCGCGAGGTGCCGGAAGTTATAGTTACTCTAGCAGAAAAACGCATTTATTTTTACATTCATCCTTCTCTGATGGCAACTGCTCTCTCTCTCCTGAAGTCAAAACAGCCGGTAAACATTGGTACTTTTAACGTCCGCACTTTTTGATGAAAAGGTCAGCCAGATGCTCCCTCGAGCACCTTCTCGAGGCTGCAACCCGATGTGCACCGTATCTCCAAAACGTTCCTTTACGACTCTGTCATTGTTCTGTGCTTGAATTTGTACTTCAACAGTGCTATCGATCGGTGACTCTTTCTCAGGGTTTTTGACGATGATGAAGTCGAACCTCGCGGTTAGGCTGTGGTGTGGGTTGCAACTGGCTCTAAGGCAGACCAGAACTTGCTCGACCGGACTCCAATGAAAGGTCGTCTATGTGCCATCAAACTTAGCACTTCAGTCAAAGCCTGTCGACACAGATCGAAAGGAGTTCATTCTATTTGTATAAGCTGTGAAAGAATAGTTCAGATGCCATCAGGAACGCCTACTGTGATACCATTTTTGATTTAATGAGATAAACCAAACATTCAGATACTGTTGTGTTTGTCGGTGATATGAACATACAACTCGATCAACTTAATCCCAACGAGAAGCGGCTGGGCTTTATGTTTCGCGTCCGTACACGATGCAATGACAACGCGATCGGTTGGTAAAATTATGTGCACCTCACGGACTTCATACATTGGATCCGTCATTCTTCAACACTTCATCTGGCAAACCAGCCTCGCCTGCAGCTTTCCATTGCGCATTTATCAAATCGCTCTCTGCAACTCCGGCAAATCCGGAGCGGGAGCACGCGAAAATTCGATAGCCTGTTGCAGCAGACTGTTCATGGTCATCCAAAGGTAGCAGGACAGTTTGGTAGGCTACCGAAGTGTTTGCGCCAGACTTTCATGATATTCTCTGACTGGGTACACAAAGAGCCGAGGTCCGCATCAACCAGTGCTTTGGCAGACTAGACGGATGGACCGAAGATCGTCCTGAGCGAATCGTAGAACTCCTCGTGCCGTCGGCGTAGCCCTGCATCCGCTCACCTTGCTCCCTCCACGATCCATCTTAGATTCCACGAACACATCCGACCTGTTGAAGGCGAGTACTCCGGAATGTCGTTGTCTTGTCTTCATCGTCCGAGTCCATTGTGGAAGCGGCAAACGTCGCATTCTTCTGTCACACCAAGCTGGAGATATCTACCTTGTTGTCGTCGAACCAGTCTCGATATTTCTGGTGTTCGACACTGCTCACATCGGTGGCTGCTGCGGTGAGTTGTTCTTTTAGTTGCTGTCACATATCTTCAGGGGTAGTGGATACTGGAACGCCTTGCATACGAGCGGCAACTGCACGCTGATTTCCTGCAACTGTCTGGATGATCTGCACTAAACAAGCTTGCATGCATAGATGCACCGTGGATCATCCGCGTTGAACGTAATTCACAAATGTCGCGTTGCCCGCACAATCACGTAATCAAGCAAACGATGATGGCCCCTTCGTGGACGAGTCCACATCGTGAATACGTTGGCATCCAGTTGAAGCCGGGTGTTCGTGGTAGTTAGCTCGTAGGTAGCACATTGGTGGAACATACAATCACCGTCCTCGTTGAGTGAACCAATGCCGTAGGGTCCGAGGACTCCTGGCTAGGTTGCCGAGTCGCACCCAACACAAGAATTCGAGTCACCCAGAACAAACAGTCGATCACTCACCGGTGTCGACCAGACTGTCGCATATCGCTGATCATAGGACTGGCCCTCTGTATCACCAACATGACAGCTGGATTCCAAACACTAAATCTAGTACACTCACCTCGACCGAGTTGCAGGCGCATTGACAAGATTCGAGGGCTGATGCCGTGCGGTTCGCCTATCATCAAAGCATTGATGTGATCAGCGACTGCGAAACAAACATCATACTCCCGAGTACCGTCTGTCGGGTTACCTATCCAGCAGAAGGCGTACCCACCAACTGTTTCTCGGAGCTTACCTTAGTCTGTAAACCTTGTCTCACTCAAGGCTTTCACTTCGATGCCATTGCGGTTGATTGTCATCACGATCAACGCGGTTTGGCGTTCTAACCGTTCTCTCGCACTGCATCAATACAACGGCGTGTGCACATTCCATGTCCCAATGGAAATCATCTTGGATTCCCGAGTATGTCTCAGGTTGGTTTCCTTGTTACTGAGACTTGAGTGAGCATCGTTTGCTCTATGATTCGTGTTGGCTGGGTCATTAGAGGATGGGGAGAGTTTGGCAGTAGCAAATTTTCGCCTATCCACCTTGCCACAAACGGCAGACATGCCGACCCGGTTTCTCCTGCGCGACGGTCGATGCTTTACGTTGTACGACCATGGTTTTTATTGGCTTTAGATACTGCCAGGAAGCTCAGACCTAGACAGGATAGCAATTTGGGCTCTCAATCAGTCTTTGGTTCAAAAGCCTGTACCGCAAGGAAACAGGTGACCAACCTGAACATATACAATCGCAACAACATCGACTAACAGCAGTGACAAAAATGCATTAGCCACGCACAGGTTCCACGGCCATGCACCTGAAAAGTCAACACATATTGAGACCAATACTACTGCAGAGACGAACAAGTCACAACAACAAAACTAGACCAGGCAAGAAGAAAAAACACGCCCAATCAAACCAGAACACACAGGCATCATCCACAATGAGTACATCTACCTTTAGTCTGGCTGCTCCCTTTGGCTTATCTGACATGGCCGAGCCTGCAAGGACCGCTGTCCTAGTTAGCATAGCCCGCCGGATAAAACCACCACACAAACCTGACCACCCCGCCAAGGTGGCAAAAAAGGTCAGGAGTGCGTTGGGGACAAGTAATTTATATCCGCTGTATCCTTTTTTTCTTGTTCACATTGACCAACGGTTACCGTCGTTCGGAACCCACCCGATCAACTTTTCAGAAACCTGGATGTCTGTGGCCTTCTACCTTTCCTCTTCTCTCCTTTCCTTCTTGTTGGTGTACTGTGTGGTCTTATTCCTTCGGGTTTACACCAGATAAGTGGTGTGTGACTGGAGCCGCAAGTGGTGCCGCGAAAGTCACTTGCAGTGGTGGTTAAGCGCATGCGTCCTTTGTTTTCGGTCACTGTGACAGACTAACGCGGACCGGATGCTACCAACCGTGTAGAAGGTCAGTGAGCTGGTGATAAAAATCATCCCTGACTGCGTCTGGTCTACAACCTGTGGAGGTATATGTTGCAACAAACAGACAGCGTTTATGATGAGCGCCTGTCGATGATCCAAGCGCACTTTTCAATCTGATTGCGCAAAGACAGATGTTGACGAGTATTCAATCAAGCAGCGTTTTACCTGCGTATGCATTTAAGGCAATTCCAACACCGGTTTGGCCAATGGCTTGAGCTGCAAAGTCTCCAGGCAAGTGTACACTATACCCGCATGGTGAAACGACTGACAGGGATTGAAGATGTAGAATTGAGCTAAAATTTAAAAATCGAGTTCCGGCAAGAAAACAAACACCGATGGCGAGGATCTCCGGAGTATATGAATGAGATGCCTGCTGACCTATTTGCCTAAGTGTTCGAACATTAAAGGTGGTTTGCTTAAATGTTCGGGAGGCAAGTAGGGGCTTGTGTCCTTCAGGCGAAAGAAGTTTGGTGTTTGCCAAATTATCCATTTGGCTGTGACTTTCGTCGCGAGCTGCAAATGAGGTAAGTCCCCGGCGTGTGCGGATAAACCAGATTGGGAGGTCACCAAGTAAACAGTTAATTGACAAGGGACGAGAAGACGACAAGAAATAGATTGTTGGTAAACTTTAACATGCGAGCAAAGCCAGTCGCCAAAAACTCAGCCACAGTTGTGACAGAAGGACATAGTGAAATTCATAAATAATGCGAGTTTGAGTTCACAACTGCGCAGGAAGGATACTTATCGGTTGGCCAGGCCGAAGAAAGGAGTTGGCTTGAGGGGCGCTACTCGGAGCTTTCTATTCAAAAGAAGCACTACCCACAAGGCAGCGAGACGAGGTTGGAATTCGCAGTCCATTGGGGACCAGTGACCAGCAGTGGCTCGTTTCACACGCCCTTCGGATGGAACTCATCCATCCAAGATGCCCAGTGCACCCTGAATGAGGGTGAGAAAGAAGCAGCGCAGCGGTTCAAAGACACACCAGCCAATGAAAATCTGAGGTTGTAGATCTATCCCGCCCGGAAGTCCGAGACCCACAGGGCTGTTGAGGCGCATGCTTTCTGTTGGCTGGAACCGGAGATCAAACTGCTTTATACGCCCTTCATTTAAGATACTTGGCACACCCTGCGTATCCTTTGAAGTCGGTGATCATCGAGGGACTTCGTGCGCTTCTCTCGGGTTTTTATGTTTGGCGGAGACTGGAGTTGTCAACACACCATATGGACAGCATGCCAGACAGACGGCACGTTGTCCGAGATTCTATGTGCTCACAGTAGAGCATCTGACACCCTTTTATGGTGTGGTACCATACACAATATCGCGGTGTCACCAAAGACTTTACGTGGCATTTTACAGAAGACCTGGTTGTCAACTGTGAATCCACCACCTCCTGGTAGTACTACCGCTCGTTGTTCGCAATTGATAATTTGCCTGGGGAACCCCGCAGTTAACCCACATGTGGATGGTCGCTCCCCAATCCGCAGGCTAATGGCGTGCCCGGTGGCGATCAGCTAGTACACCTATTTGCCCAGATACCGGGGAGATGACCAGGAAGCACCCAAGACGTTCCCTTGCATACTACTGTTTCTTCGTTCTTTTCAAACCACATCCAGTTAAACATCTTTGTTTTTCGTTGGTGGTGACATGATGAGTTCGTCTGACTGATTGTACCAGGCTAACATTATTCACTCTATGAAGTAATAAATACCATGAAGCGATGCCGTCCTTTGAAAGAACTTGCGAGGGGATTGCAGCAGAAGCTAAGAACTTGACAACCAGTATGCGGAATCGAAGCGGAATCGACACTTGTGTCAGGAAACTTCGATGAGCCAGTTCACACTATCCCCGCTACCGGTGTCGGGGAAACAGTCTACAAAGCAGACAACTGCCAGTAAACAACCCAAAAATGGCACAAAACGTCGCACGGAACAGCGCCAATCGTGGTTCAAGTGTTCCCCCACGCCAACTGCTCTGAAGTATAAGCTTGCTGTGTCCGTAGCTTTTCTCGCGGGCAGTCCTACAGAAGACCCGAAGGGAAGAAAATTGTTAAACGGCACAGAAGACCCAGTGCACACATCCCTCAGGTACATTTTGAAGACAGTCGAGATGCGCTCGTTGAAGAAATGCACATTGTCTTCCGCGTTTGGAATAATGATGAATCCTTCGTTTTAGGGGTAGTCGACAGTTACCCTGATCTGTGGAAAAGGTCCGCGCCTGGTAATAATATACAGGTAGTCCAAGACATCTCTGACAAATTGGAAGTTAATGTATCACGACGTGGCACAATTTTTGCCGTCTGAATGCAAAACACTTCGAGAATAACTGAGACTGCACTCAACTTGGACGGTGGAGGTGTGAGTTTTGACGAAATTACTTGGAAATCCTGGGAGTTGTATTAAATTTATTGAGAGTGTTCGAGATCTTTCAGCGTGTCGCAAATGCCCGGCTAGCATATGGCAACCTGAGGCACTTGTGGTGCCAACGTAACAATTGTATCCTTTCAAAATGTAGCTTACAACGCGACTACGCGCACCGTACTGTTCTGCGGTTGCAAAACCCTACCACTCCGATTCAACGATGCCCACAGGTAATTTGTTTTCGAGTGTCGCTACATGTATAGCATTGCCCGTATGTAAAAATAACATCAGATGGGCAATGAAGAGACGGAAATGTGATTTGGGGATGAAAAGCTTCCCTATATATCATTAGTCGAGGTGGCTCGGGCAAGTCGCGCGCATGCTTACTCAGAGTCCACCAACTACAGCGCGTTTTGTTTACGCACTCAAGATGTGCTGAAGAAAACACGGCAAGCAAAAAAAGAACGTACAGTATTCGACGGGAGAGATGAAACCTGATGGCGTGTTCCGTGTGTTGCACTAGAGCCGTTTCTCTAAACCATCTGATTTCGAATCTATCAAAGCTTCAACCTGTTGAAAGAAATTGTTACTTTTAAGGGCAAACTCCTTTCCGTGACGCGGGCTCTATATCGGCTTACAAATGTTGACGAATATCCATTCCCTCCTAAGAACCTAACGTTCCGATATGACTACATCTACTGTCGTAAACTCTCTGCCAATTGCTTCTCTTGTTTGGTATGGCTCCATACGTACAATCCGCTCAGAAATTAGCGTTCATTTCAGACTCCTAAAACCTGTCTACACGAAAGAGGGGACACAGTCAGTCACAATATCTTACAATCCTCAAGGAAGCAGTCAAATGGAATATCTTAAAGGCGCGTTGTGCAAATCAATCACTTTGACACAGTCTTGTCGACGTGGTTTTTGATAATCCCTCCTCCTGGGCATCTCAATCTATTAGTTCGCTTCTTTGTGCGGCTAAAAATGCTCTTCTACCTGAAAGAATTTTTCGACGTAACCCAAAATCTCAAACAGGAATATGGTCACCCGGATGGATATTCACAGCTGGTCAGGTAGGGATACGTAAGGATGTTTGTTTCGTCAAACACGATCCCGTTGCTGAATGGGTACTGATGGTTGACTTTAACCCACAACATGCTTACGTACAGCTTCTCAGTGGCCCAGAAGATCTCATTTCGACATCAGGCACCATGTGGAGATCAATCTATGGAGCATACTTCTGAATTACCATAAGACTAGACGTCCAACAATTTCAGACTGAAAGATACGTTGTTGGAATCTACTAATAACAATTCTGAGCAGTCAAAGACAAGCCAAAATGTGCCATCCACATGGAGTGAACTTTTGAGTTAACAACAGTACGATACTACATGCCCGTAAAGCGTGATATTCATCGTTTTTTGTAACCAGTCCACAAGCTTTGTTAGCAAGGGGCTGATACATGTTGTGAGGATTCACTGTTTCCTCCTACTGTACTGTTATTACTTTGTTCCATGCAAATCACGTTACCTGTTTCGTGTGGTATGTAATTAAAACAAAGGCTATACTTCCCATTCTCGTCTCGAAATTTGATTGGTTCTGGTTAGAAACTTCTTAATGACACTAGCTTTATGTAGACACCTGAATTACCTCAGGTTGGCAAATATTGTTTAAATTTTAGCGATAGGTAGTGTTTTTACCCGGTGTGATATAATCTTCGAGGCAAACGGGACTAGTGACTGTCGTCACCGAGATGTGAGCCTTAAGAAAATATTTTGCACTCGAAATGCGTAGACAGAATTCCATAACAATCCCTTAATCACCAAGCTGTTTGGCGTTTTTTGAATTGATTATCAAGCATGTCATCAGCATAAACTGTCACTGTCCATTGGGGTTAGAGCCATGCGATCATTAAAGTAGGGAACTGTACGCACGTGTGTCTGCAAATGACGCTTCGACGACGTGGTAGCGGATAAAACAACACATCAAAACGCTTTTCAACAGCAAGCGGAATCAGTACAACGACCCTTAACAGAGATGGACAAGAGAGGTATGAAAACGCGAGGACGATAAAACAATAACTAAGTGACTGTAACTACTCCATGTTTAATCGAAATGTGTGTTCATGTCATTGGTGTAATTGAGCATAACCAAAATAACAAGCCCTCGTTTGGCTTATTCCAAATGGTAAACCGAATCCGATCTACATGGGGACGAGGAAGAAATTTGTTCCAAACTTGCAAGCACAAATGAGAAGGTGATACAACTCATCTAGGCGCTCCCTAGATGATGGATGACTATAGTCAGCTAATATTATCACTCGAACATTTAACACACCACATAGCCTTAGTCGTGCGTAAGTGGAGCACCAGAATTACATTCGAAATATGAAAACTTGATAACTTACTACATGATTGTGTTCATCGCAGCGAACGAGAGAGATAAAGACAGCAACCAGGCTGTAAATCGTACGCATCGCTGATTGCGATGTGGGCACCAGATTTCCCCGGTGGTGCAGTAAAACAACGACTTCACATACCCACTACTATTTCACTAAAAATGTGGCCACCTCCACATATTACATAGATGACGTATTCTAAGTGTTTGCATCGGCTGTTTTCCGTCTAACGCATGGGACTTCCGAATACTAAGTTCAGTTCAGTTTAGTTCACAGGACGTGGTTGATGGTAACCTGATGGTCCGACTTTTCGTTCCAGTAGACAACAGTTTCCCTCGCTTCGGCTGTCAGCACCTTGCTTCTGGCTTCCTCTGGTCAATACTCGTAACTTACAAGCATAATATCAAGGTTGTGTTTATGGAAAGGAAAAAAACGGAAAAACGAGAGAATGAGAAGCAGTTTGCGTGCATGTTGGTTAGTACAATTAAAATTACCTACAGAGATGGCCATATATGTGTATACACTAATCTTCACACAACTAATAAAACGCATGGGGTCCTTCGCCTGTATATGTGACACTACTGCAACACTTCAGCAGCATAAGAGAAGCAACGGCGTTCTGCCTGCATATTGCATATGTGCACAACACACCGCTGTCGTCATAGATGGACTTGGACAAGTTATAAACCAGAGGCATGTTTAGGGGTAGCTCAATCCACATGGAGCCCCGACTGCTCAATAGCGACATATAAACTCATCAGTACTGCTATAGTCCGACTTGGATTACTAGGGTGTAGAGGGTGTAGAATACCATAACCATCATCCCTCACTGTATCATCTGGTAGGACTAATTTCGCAGTTTTCGGAATAGAGGCATGTGCCCATCTTACCGTTTTTGCTTTGTTTTTTGCTTTCAAGTGGCTCTCAAATAGTTTTGACGTCATTGCCTCTCTATTCTGTTCCAGGATCCTTCGTTGTAGTCTATCAATTGCGGTCATTGATTTTAGACAGACGACTGTACATAAAATACAGTCAAGTGTTAGGAATAGTAACCATTTCATCGGCGCTATCTTAGCTTACGAGTTGCGTCTGCCGATCGGCCTTATCTGGGGGCCGTCATGAGCTATCTAGGAATGAGGACAGGATGAATACTAAGGAGTTCCCACTGGTGGATGTATTTAAGTAAACGAAAACTGCAGCGCTACTAAGCGGAAGAGAAGAAGATTTCGGTATTCCAGAGTGAAGGCGTGAATATATGGTGGAAGATTTCAGTCTTTTATGACCGGAGTGATCAATCACGTCAGCCTGCGTCATATGTATCTGCAAGGGTGATAGCTGAGTTGAAAGCCCTGTTTCCGATCTTTGTTCCACTGTACTCGTGTAGGGATCATAAGACGGAAGTTCATAACAGTATTTGAAACTTTGAAAGCGAATAGGTAACTAACATACGTGTAAAATTCTATGCACGCAGCTGCCTAAAACAGCCGTCTACTTCCAGCTAGAGCCAACTGCAAATGTTGCGTACACAGGTCATATATGCAGAGTTACAACACACCAAGTCTGAATTAGATCAGGATAAACCCTCGGTTCCACACCTGGTCTAGTCTTTACAATAATATTTCAGCCGGTGGTGCTTCGAGAGTGTACGCAGCCAGCTCACCCCCACGCGGTAGCAGTTCTGCGCTAGAAGAATGAAGCGCGGACCCCCTTATTTGCCCTCGGCTTATGGATCATCATGTAGTGACATCTCACTTGGGGCATCTTCGTCGATTGAGAAAGAGTACTAGTACGTACATCGGTAAGACCAACTAGGACCATGGAAGCTTCTATCAACTCTCCGCGAAGACTTATTTGATCAGGAGAGAATAGGTTAATAGTTTCTAACCTACTATTGCAGGCTGATGGTTTCATGCCTCGCGTAAATCTAGTAGCTGACCTCTGCACGCTTTCAAGGCATTGTCCAGTCCTAAGTAGGATTGGACTCCAGGCCTAGATACAATACTTCAAATGAGGCTCGACATACGTTTTGTACGACAGACTCAATACTTCCGGCTCTCTGGATGAGATAGTACTCATCAGTTGAGAAACGAGCTTCTTCATTTCTTCGCCGCCATAGTGCACTGCGCCGCGGGGTTAGAGTCACTGTGGTTTATAATCTCGAGGTTTCTAGTTTCAGCGACTTGCGCCAGCGTACTCGGTCTACTTGAGGTGCGAGGCAGTATATGAGTGAGTTTATTACCGTATTTAAACAGGTACAAACATTTTTTGGGTTAAGGGGCAAATGACTTTTCCGTAAAATCGGACAGCCTCACTAACTCTGACTGGATAACATATAGACCCGGATTTTCGACGACTTTCAACTCATCAGCAAACATACAATGCGGGTCATTTACACAAACTAGAAACGATAGACTTCCGAGAACTGACCTTGTGGCACTCCGCTGAGTACACGGTACACCGTTGAGCTAAATACAACGAGGGTCATTCATCGAGTGATAATCGACATTATCCGGTATTACCTTAGCTTCAGTAATAACAGTCGGTCACTTACTGAGTTAAATGCCTTCTGAAGTCTATACAACATACTTCCACGGTTCGTCTATGTTCAAACGTTGCGTTACTTCGTCTGGAAAACATAACAGTTTGGATAGATGAGACCTTATCTTTACGAGTCCATGTTGCTTTGCATATACCATCTTACTCCTATTTAATTACCCGGCAATTTTGCTTCTATCGGCAGTTCCACACAATTCCGTTATAATGCAAGTGAGACCCACTGGTCTTTCTGTTTCCACCCTTCTGTAGAGCTATGGTATCTGCCGCACACCAATCCTCGCTCACTCCGCCTTCTTCGAAAGATCGGTTAGACAGGTTGTTTGCTGGAATGGATAATACACTGGCCAGCGGATTAATGACGACCACCTAAAAACCATCTTGCCCCTGGGCCTTATGAGTAATTAACTGCCGGAGCATTTCCTCCATGGCTTGAGGTGTGATGTCTTCACTAGTTCCTTCGCTCAGTAAAAAAGAAAAGTCTGTGCTAGTGTTTCGCTGACCAACTTTCCGGTGGACACGTGTGAGATGCAACGCCAGGTGTTCTGTCTGTTCGCGAGCACTGATAAGCCGGTTTATATCAGGGTACCTGAGTCCACATACTTCCCTACGCATCGCCGGCTCGACTTGGACTATGTGTAGTACTACTTTGGACTGACTTTGTTACCTTGAGCTAGTACTAATTCGTAGGCACCGGAGCATTATTTTACAGTTCGACAGCGCGGTCCCTTCTACAAAGTTAGAGTAAAAACCTCTTACGACCATTTGTTTTCAAAGTTAGGTAAGCTGTTTTTTCCCTGTCCTATCTATTTCGGCTTTTCGCCAACGGGGTTAGCTGTGTGGGCGGCGGAGTGTTTCTCTCTGAAAAGTTGCAAAGTTCGCTAAATCGTGGAATTCCCCGGGAATCAGTAGGAGGTGTGGTTCAGCAGCAATGGCCCTCAAAAGAGCCTTAGACTCAACATTCCCGATAGACTGCGACATTGGGCTACGACACACATATACGACTGAGATGGTCTGTGTGTTCGACTTCACCGAAAGTTCCATTAGTTGAATGTTCGACGTGCTGAGAGATGAGCCATGCAACTGCACGCACCTTTCAGCGAATAAATTAAATACCTCTCCTCCCTACCTCCCGTCAGGTCCATCTTGTCTGTAATCACTGTACCCCTCCGGATACTAATTGACCAGTTGCAATTCCAAATGGAATTATCTGGTTTACTGGTTCATTGTTTGCCAGGTTTTTGCTGGTGAGAATCCTAGTGGTTGTGAAGTTCTCAGCTGAAAGTTGTTCCACAAAAGGTCTACGTTTTTGCTGAATTTTTCAGTTATCTAACAAATTCAGTTTTTGAGCGGAGATTAGAAAGCTGCTATTCCATCCCATATGCAAAAACGGCTGAAAGAATGTGTTTTATGTGGACGTTCATCGAACTTCACGGACCGCAATTAAATCCGGTAAATAGAAAGTTTGGTGTTTATATTGTCCATACCTCATTCTGCTCATCCTGCGTAACTGCTACATCAGACTGCACCACAGACTTTTGTTTGGTTTGACAAAAATAAACAGAAAACTCCACCTTCTTTCAACGCTGACGTTTGGGACCCAGTTTAGAGTTTGCATGGGTTATAGCCGATCGGTTACGAGTGACGCAACGAGTAAACGAGGGGTATATTGCCGAAACGTGAAACCGACGTGAGAGTGAGGGAATAACAGGATGGAACGTCAGTACAGCAAAACGACAGGCAAGCATACAGCGGAGCCGTACGTTTGTGTGCGCAGGCGACTTGCCGGTAACCATACTCGTGCAAACAGACAGGCATTTAGGCTCATACGAAGGCTAGTAGCAAAGAGAGTACAATAGGCGATCGTGGCTTTAACACAGTTGGCGATAAACAAATAGGGTCTCTACACCAGCTGAAACATTTGGCAGTCATGGCTGTCGGAAGGATTGAGTTCGCAGGTCGTTCCAAAAAAACCGGTCATTTTGACGCGAATGCTTGCTTCCAAATATTTTTCGAAATGATGGAATCGAAATTTCGGCCAAGGCACTTATTGTTCCTCATTTGCAAATAAGCAGTGTGGGTAAGAAAATTGGATTACATCGGACAAGTGCCAAAAGTACCAGTTTGGTAATGAAAAGTTTTCCGCCATTTTCGTGGAAACAACCCATCGTTGGCGATGGCTTACTTTTTCAGATAATCTATGTTTCTCAACGCATATATAAGAAGCACGATGGGTTATGCGAGATAATTGCAGACCATTACAGGCGATAAAAACAACGAATACTTGGATAAAAGCACAATCGTGAATCCTGCTACCAAAATTGGAGTGATCAAAAAGTTTTCTGCAGTTTACGGACACTAGGGGCACGTAGCAAAAAATGAGAAAACTCGCTTGCTCCGCACAGGTTGGTAAAAGATTGTGCCATATACAAGATTACGTGTATGTTGATTTTTCAAATATCTCAAGGTCGAAGAGGAGTAGTCGGTGATTGGGTTTATATAAGTTGAATATCACATACATTTGATCGCGGACACCGTACCCACAGAGAGTATCGGGAAGATAAGCCAGATTTAGGATTAGACCTCCTCAAAGCTCGTCAGTAGTGCACACGTTTGCCACGATCCACAATGGAACTCCAGGCACACTTTTTAGTGAGATCACTTTCAAGGCCCCCAAAATTGCAAACTCCGCGCGATCTGAGAGTTGCCTTGCCAGTACCACTGCGTCGGCTCACATTACCTTGTGAATGTAAATTTACTACAAACCACTAGCATCAAAGTTAGTGTGCCGGTATAGGTATCGCAGTTTCGCTCGTAACTGTATAATGAATCCGCACCATCTCTACCGCTGTAGGCCACAGTTACTAGGACAACAGTGTTGGGCTATTACCGTCAGGAACGCCGCTTAACCAGTCTAACGCTCGTTTGAATTCTGAAGGTCGACTGGAATTTCCCGTCGACGCACTCTTCCTCTCTGGTGGGTGCTGTGCGGTTGAGCTAAAAGTGCATTCACGTCCGGCTCCCTAGCATCCCTTAATTGTTACGTTGAAGTCTGTCGTGAACGGTGAGTAAATCAATAAATAAAGTTCGTTTTGCGGATTCATCGTTTCCTCCCTGCGACTTTTGATTCACGGTAACAAGGTTGGGAAAACTCTGGGCACACAAATTCAAGAACTAGCACTACAATTTAGTGAGTCCATTCCATAACCTATTTTTACCGCTCTTTGTATACGCTAGATTCGCTTATTTCTCCCGTATTTGCATACTTATATTCATCCATACATAGCACTACATTTCGTGCCCTGGTTCCACTAGTTTCTGAGCGTTTTCTTCCAGAATTCTGTGTGTGTATTTGAATGATGCAGTCAGATACCTCAGTCTGCAAGCCGGAGCTCGCCGAGATAGATGCGAAGGAGAGCGCCTCAAGTTTTCGTTTCCCCTATTATGTCCCGGACGATCCAGAGTACTGGCTAGCGCAGCTTGAGCTGCAATTCCAGTTAGCGCGCATCATTAGCCAGACTGCCATATTCACATACTTGCCTACCGCGTTGCCAATGTCGGTCGCACCCTACGTCAGAGATTTAGTGGTTAGACCACCCGAGAGTAACCCTTACGACGCACTGAAGAACACATTCTTGGAACCCTTATATTTATCCCTATATATCACATATTTTCCTGCTCTGGTTCCACTAGTTTCTAAGCGTTTTGTTTTTTCAGAATTCTGTGTACATATGTGATTTTCGCCATTAGGTAATATAAATTTTATGTGAAAATTGCATATCTAAATATCTATATATATGGGGTACAAATACCTGACATCTGGTCATCTGATGTGTTGGCAACTGAGCTATAGTTCGTTGAAGACTTGAAAGACTTTCGCGGGTGAATGCACGCTGAATGTTGGCCACTCTGGTTCCTTAACTGAAAACCAGGTGAATATTAATTTTTCGCACCCATGTTATTCCACTGATTAGAGACGGAGCATCACGATGCGCGAGAATTAATAAAACGTACACCGACTGTGCGAACCATGACTCGCAATTGAGTTCACAACGTTTTACAAGAAATTTTATACTTTGTCGTATATCAAGCAATACATATGTAGTGGAACTCTTAACCGTGATAGCTTGAGTACGCAC
>QNGE01001295.1:67871-169635 GCA_008508345.1 Paragonimus westermani | reverse complement strand
GTATTTCTCTGAAGCTTGAAGATCTCGTTTATAAGACAACGGTGAGGGTTGTATTACTTTACGGCAGCGAAACATGGCCGCTCAGGGTAGAAGACGTGAACCGTCTTCAAGTATTTGACCACCGATGTCTGCGGTCAGTCGTTCGTGTCAGGTGTCACCAGCGTGTAAGTAACGAAGAGGTTAGAAAGTGGGTGTTTGGTAGTGATTGCCAAACGAGTTCTTTTGTTCAGTCCCTACGTTTGGACATGTTTAGATGGTTAGGTCATGTATCAAGAATGCCAGCTAGTCATCTACCGCACCAAGCACTGCTCGCTAACACTGCGACCGACTGGTGTAAGGCGTAGGAAAATGAAGTCGTTCATCAAGGGGTTGGCCACTGTAGATCCAGTTCGTCTGCCGGGCTGGGGCTCTCGCGACTCACAGAGTCGGTGGCTGGAGACTTCAGGTGTGATGGTGGCTAATCGAGCTCATTGGCGTATATTTTGTCGTTGTTTGTCCGAGTTGTCTGTGAAGTGAGTGCATTTAATTACGCGGGGCAGTGAAAACTCTAAGGAAGCTGTCTTGTTGATGACGCTTTACTCTCGCTTGCAGGTCGGTTGTTTGCAGGGTGTAGGCACCTTGATGTTGCATGTTGGAATATAGACTTAGTTATTCCCGATAGTTAGGTCCCTTCCCGTCCCCTTCTTTTCTCCCTCTCTCTTCCTATATACGGTTTGCTTTTTCTTCATGGTTGTGTGGCAGTTCGACATTAGTGTGAGCCACTGATGTATTGCTGTCTATGAGGAAAATGATGAGGCCCATCTCTGGCGGTTGTTCTGGTCTTTATAGTTGGGACTGATGAAATTACATTCTGTGCTAGTTTAAGCACCTATGCCTTGCTGCCAACCTGGCCTCGTTAAACAGCTGGCGGCTGCAGTTAATGGGGGCGTTACTCCGCAGACACGATGTTCCAAACCATGATTTGGATCTAAATCTGAACCGAAATAACGGCGGTTCTGGATGGACCCACGACACCTATTACTAACAGCTGTGTTTTGTCTGAGACCACCTCTGATCTGGAGGACTAGGTAAACCAGTGACACGCAATGATGCATGAAATTAGCTCTGGTTAACAACAGTCTGCGCTTGTTTCACAAACGCCTACCGTTGTCCGAACGGCATAAAGCGCCCCCCCCCACTTGAACATTTACAGTCTCATCCAGAACGACTGTCAGAGGCATGTCATCCTAAGGAGGTCAACCAGACGTCGTCCTTGACAGATCTATTACAGTCTAATGAAGCACAAGCAAATTTCAGAAGATTTAACATCGGGACCTTGTCTTAGCAGAATTTGCCGAGCAAGCGACCTCGAGTTTATTGCTAACGAGATTACAATCTATCGGTGACTGGGATCGATACCTACCCCAGGCTGCTGGGTAGCTCTGGCTGTTAAGTCTCGTAAAGGATGGGCAGCGCGAATAGTGGTTTGGCTGCAGTGATTATCGTCGTTACTTCTAACCTGTGAGACTCAGGAGGCGTCGTTTTTCAGAAATCCTAAAGTCCAAACGAGGGAGGCTCACTGGTCTTTTTGTTGCAGCGTGCGACTACGGAAGTCACTGGCGGCAACTCAGTTTAGGCTCAAGCAAGGGACAATAAAAACCGAGATAGTTTTACTACGATTGTAAGATTGGCAGAGTAATTGCTGTAAACTAGGGCCTGAGAGTCAGTTTGTACAAAACAATAAGGAAAGGATTGGTAGTTGCATATTTTCGCTTGTCCACCTTGCTGTACGCAGCATATTGGATTGACCCGGGTTACATTAGGAAATGGTCGATACCTTATGGAGTCTAGTAGTGTGAATAGTTATGTATGGCTGCTACCGTCTGGACGCCCAGGCTTAAGCGGAAGAACTGCTCGCGTTCACCTTTGGTTCAAACGCCCGTACAAGACAGCGGGCAGATGATACCAAACTAGAGTTGGTGCGGTATTTTCCAAGAGAACACAGAGCATCATCGTCCCCGTAACAGCCTTGAGTCTGGCCAGAAAAATACCGTGGCTCGGACGGCCGCTGACCTCTGTAGTGACTTAGAATTTCCTAGAGGGAGGAAACGCTACTGGGAAGATTGAAAAATAAGAGACTAGACGGAATGAATGCAAGTGAGGCATTGACTACGACACACTGCCATCTCGGATAGCGTTTTCAGTGGGTGGTTCGAGTGATCACGAGAACCCCAGCCAGCTAGGCGAGGCCTACTCACTTTTCCCAATGGAACTGTTTTTTTGGTCGAGAGTGCGTTGGTCACGTTTCTACCCTGTGACGGATCCTGGAGCGTCGATACTCTTACGGCAGCCGACGGCGGTTTTTTAGACCTAAAGGATGGCTTCGATTTGTTTGCGCGTAGAGTTCCGTAGAACCGCCCTCTTAACGAGAACTGTATGCCCACTCTGCAAACGAGTTAAGGGTTTATGGACAACTATCTCGAGTGGTGTTTGTCAAAGGTATCCGATTTCCTCCTTGTTCACTTTTGTCATGAACAACATTTTGGAGGGTATGCCTAAAGAATCCAGTGTGCTTGATGTTGAGCTTCCTCCTGGAGCTAGTTTGACCAATGTGGGGTATGTGGATGGTATTGTCTGCCTGGGACTCGCAGATCACTACACTTGACAAGGTGGATAAGGGATTGGTCTGTGTAAGATGCTCTTCACATCTTCAAAATGCAAATTGCTCCTTCAAGACAAGGGTATTCCGACTTGCGTTCTTTATTGCAAGCAGTCCGTTTGAGATTGGACGGTCTCACATACTGGAGTAACGCTATCTCGTCATCCTTGTAATATTGTTGATGAGCTATCAGCGAGGATAGCAGAGGCACGAGTTGTCTATGCCAACCTGCATCATCTGTGGCGTCGAACAAGCGTGAGGTTGTCGCTAGAAGGAAGGGCGTGTTTTGTGTTTTCTGATTTGTTCTGTGGTTCGGAAACGTGAGTTTCTCGCAACAAAAAACTCAACAGACTTGTCGTGTTTGACCGTCCTTGCTTCTGCCGGCTAGCCCACATTACGTGGACTGATCGCGTCAGAAATACAGCCGTTCGTCGGCGTGTATAACGGAATGTTAGGGATGCGTCATCACTTGGTTAAGTAATCATGCTGTACAGCCTTCGATGGCCGAGTCACTTACCCTGCGTGCGAGCGGAGCGTTCACCACGCCGATCATTGTTTACTGAGACCATCAATAGTTGGGTAAATTCGCGTGATGACCATGCAACGCATCACGGAATGTGACAAACATGGAGCAGTCTTCTCCCGACTTCCAAACTGGAGAACTAGGAAACCATAGCTCATCGAGCCGCTACTTATTGACTTGCTTGACCTGAATGACTCAGCTCAGTTTGATGTATTAGACCGGTAGGGTGCACAAGCCGTCGCATTGCGTACAGGTCTAGTGTCTGTGACAGGCTTACATAGTTGGAATTTTAGTGGCTTGTGCTCATCCAACTACTAAATGTGCAGCAATCTAAACTTCGTGCTTATGCGCCAGTGAGTGCGAAACCTGGTAGTTTCGTTTTCATCGAACCACTTCTCTATACTGTCACTTTTTGTTCATTATTTTTGCTGGATGTTTGGTGGTGTTGATAGAAGAGGATGCACCTTTTAGAATATGAAGCGATTTATGATGATGTGGTATCATGTTATAGACATCTGAGTCTAATGTGTGAACGAAGATGTAAACAACTGGCGAATCATCCGAGGGTTTGGGTTATCCTTTGGGACACCATTGATTGCTATTCTGAGCCGGTCGTCACAATTTGGCTATTGATATCACTAACAAGGTGTTTAATGAGTCAGTAAATCTCATCTTTGCTTCACGCTGTAATGGTATGCTATCGTTTGACCACCGCAGTGTTTTTTCTACCCTTCACCTGATTGTATAACTGGGGCTTTACTGACCCACTGATTGAACGGTCCTTAACTGATATCACCCGAGTTCGGTTGCCACTAGTTAATTTAGGCACACAGATGATCATGGCCATTCTGAAGCTTGACTAAGCTTACAGTAGTTCAGTGGTAACGGCGTTTACCCACTAGTCATTCAGTCGTAGGTTTTATATCCAACTACCCAGGGTACTATCTGGACTTGGGTTGCATGGTTACTGTCCAGCACGCATGTTATGACTGCGAGACTCATGCGATACGAAGGTTGGAAGCCACGGTTGCCTGAGGGTCGACCATCTAGCAGTATAATCACGCAAAAAGTTAAACCACCATAAACAGCCGTTATTGTCAGCGATGTATCTGTCGACATCTCTACTATCTAATTATCAGTGTTTGCGTCCCTGTGTTCCCATTAACGATGTTGGCTGACAAGTTCCACGTTGGCCTTTGACTGCGAATGACGATTTTTATTCACATCGTTTCCATGTGTGAAGTAAAATGTTAATATTTATCAACCATTTTTGTATGTTGTCCTCTTTGGTGATCGTAAATACATCTCCGTCTCTAACGGTTGATTGTAAGGTTAACATCTGTGATCGATCTCATCTCTGGGCGAGCTGTGGGAAACGTTCCACTGTGTTCCATCTGTGTCAAAGGTACTGGAATGTCTGCTGAAATCCAGGTACTCTTTGCCATGTTTATATGGCTCAACCACCTGGGCAGTTGTATACTGTTACGGTATTTGGCCACTGCGCAAAAGTTTCAGTGTCGGCCATCAGCGGCTTCTAAGCATGCACATTTTGCTAACGGAAGGTCACAATATCAGTGACAAGGTTCACTAGCGTATCTTAAAGACGGGTAGGTTGGCGAGCACGACAAAACTTTTTTGTCTTACACGCTTCGCGCTGTGACAGCAACTCTCTTTTACCAATTACACGGTCATGGGATCAAGCCCCAGCTACTGTGACTGCTCCCGTCTAAATCTGATTAGTTTGACCATCTGCATTTCTTCAAACTTTTATTTCACCTGCGTACATCCATCTTCAGACTTTCTCTGTGTCCCTAGGTATTATGTTGTGCGACAGCAAACGCATTGGAAATTCGAGGTGATTCTTTGGTTTGAATACATCCGACGCATAACTACATGATAAGGGTGACGCTCTCAGACCTGAGTAGTTGTTACTCACTGGTACTATCCACTTACGATTCTGTCTGCGTTATCGCTTTCCGTGTACTTGTTGCATCACCTGGTTACATCACTGGTTTAAAAGCTAAAAGAATGTTGTCGTCAATGCTTCAATCATATGGATAGTCTTCACGTTACTACGGATTAGGACGATTTCGCCAGTACGGTTCAAATCATGAAGCTTACTTTGTCAGCTCAGTACCAAACAAATAGTTACACGCTCCTTCCAAAAAGTCATCAACTTAAAGTTGATATGGCTCCCTACACATTTTAGCTTTGAGCTGTATCCATTGTGGTTGGGACTGCTACCGGTCCCGACAGCAGTCGACGAAGTGGCAGACCGGTAAACCAGCACAAACGTGCGGAAAAAACAATCGAAAACGATAAAAGTTCTTGAAGAGGTACTAACAACTTAGTGTGTACATGCTCGCAGTTGGCTTCGGCACACCGCCGTGTCCAGGAGCGTCTTCAACAGGAAGCGCTGATGGATTTCCAAAGCCCTCTTTCACACGAGTGGATCAGGCCTGTGTTTCGCAAACGGTGAAGGTTAGCAGGCACACGACGTACCCTCGTTGCTCTCATATACACGACGTCAACAATGCTACACGCGGAATAGCTGACACTACATGGGTAGATGGGACTGTTGAAGGTCTCCAGCGGTCTGTCAACGACAACGGAAGTAAGGTCATGGCCAACTCAGTCTTATGCCAGTACTGCAATTTCTAGGTGCAGTGTGTGCCATACGGGTCGGTCGACATTGGCTAGCTCATTGTCTGTTGGAAGCCCCATTCGCTAATCATCGAAACCCCTGACTGTTCCCTCCAGAACATTCATCACGTGATTGAATTATATTAGAGAGGTCGAACATCGTTTGGA
Source organism: Paragonimus westermani (assembly GCA_008508345.1). Classification (NCBI taxonomy): domain Eukaryota; kingdom Metazoa; phylum Platyhelminthes; class Trematoda; order Plagiorchiida; family Troglotrematidae; genus Paragonimus; species Paragonimus westermani. The sequence goes on along the minus strand of QNGE01001295.1, from coordinate 163,663 downwards.
ACAAGGAACGCGCAGAGATGGCATGCCGTGATTTCAGCGAATTGACGTGAAGCAGTCCCATTGGGCAACTGAATCAGAAGCCTCTGTTAGGTTAGAAAATCCCACTACTGTTGACTTCGAAAAGAAGTGTCGATGCTTCAGTCCATGTCCCATGGTGAACAGGTATGATCGATTCACCCTCGATTGAACCAGAAATATGTCTGCTCTTTCGTTTTGCATCCCGTGTTTTGGGAGCTGCTGTATTATGAGATTCGTGGGTATTTTTGTTGCGATAAAGATGAGGTTTGCTACATATCTTATCATCTTTCCTGTAGGTGCCAGTGGCTTATTAGACACCGTTCACGAAACAATTCACTCTCCTATATAGAACAGCAATAATTTTCGACGCTCGAAAAGCTGATTGTGTCATTTGGCGGCTTACGTTAGCAAGTCAATAGTGATCACGTAATTGACGCAACTAAGCTGTAAATTCAAGTGATCTAAGTTTACCACAACGCACTAGCCTCTAGTCTGTAATCATAACTACAGGGCGACATTAAGGTCCAGTAGACACAAATGTGGTGTGCAGCACATGCATGGCACAACTGTTCGTCTAGCCGCCATTGATTTAATTGCTGTTCGGTCTCAAGATTCTTAGCGCCCGCCTGAATATTTCATCCGGCAACGGGTGTAATTCAACTCGCTCAAAACCTGGAAGCTAATGGGGGAGGATCGTGGGTCTTGATGAACGCAACTGGAACAGGCCACTGCTGCTGGTAACTCGTGGAAGCTTTTCCCGCCGATCCGAACAACGGATAACAGGAATAGACAGTGTGATAATTTACTGAGCTAACCCGTCCATAACGCGAAGCGGCGTTTACACGCTGGATAGAGCACTTCAGACGGTAGTTCGTTCATCCACTCGTGCCATTGACCTCTTTCGGGCACCTGTGCCTAGTGTTACTTTGGTGTTTCTCCGCCCCAAATCACAGAATTCCACTTCGAGATCAATTTATTGGAACGTTACGGCACACCTACTTCAGGTGAACTTTCAGTATCGACCAAGGTGTTGCCGCCTCTGCTCCAGGAACTCTGGGTTGGCGGAATTATTTTGATTCACTGGAGTTCAGCCAAATTTATCCTGTTTTCATAAGAGACTCGCGCTTTGAACGTAAACTATGTTTCGTCTGTCGCGCTGAGGCCGTCGCGACTCAGACCTGTTGGTTGAAGACTTTAAATGAGATACCGACTAATGGGGACTCAGTTTTGCGAGTGTTGTTCGGCTGATTCGCCTGTGAAGTGATTGTGATTATTGACACAGTTCAGTGAATGATGTAAAGCTATCTCATTACCTTTACTTTAATGTCGCTCACAGTTTGTTTGCTCATTTAAGAGATGTAGACGCCTTTTTGTCGAACGTTTGGGTTCAGGCGTAGACATTTTTCAATAATTGCGCTCCACTCCCTCCGTATCTTTTGCTTTCTGGCCACAGTATGTTTTTTCTCCCAACGGTGTTATGGCACTTGTGCATCGCAGTAATAGGATGATGTAATCCTGTGCATAATGATGCGGATGATTAACCGATGTCATTGAAACTGCGCTCGTTCTACCTGTATATATGTATATTAACCGTAAAATGTACGCAACATATAAACGAGAAGCATGCCGGGTTTCGTCCCCCCTGTAGCTTGATCGGTCGCATCTTCACACTCCGTCAGACGCAAGAACACCATTCTTGCAGGAAGCCGACAGTTCCGTTTTTAGGCGTCATGAAATCATCGATTCATTCCGTAGAACTAACTAGGTTATTTATGAGCAGAGGGTTGGTCTGAAAAGTATCAAAATTCTAGAAGCAATTTTATTGACCACAAAGGGCGCTTGGCCTACGAGGTTGTTCATTGCTTGAAATCCAGTACCGGTTATTGTTAAAACAGGGCGACGAATACGTACACCGATTTGCGTGACTGACGTATATCCACACACATTGGGCAGCAGTTCATTGCCACCCACCTTAGTGACACGTCCCCCATAGTGCTTACACACTGTTCCGGTAGCAGCTTCGGGTCCGTCGTTTTCTTGGCGTTGTGATATGCCCTCTAGTTCCCAAATGTATGCACTATACTACTGAAACAAAGCTGCCTATTATACCACAGCCTGCTGTTGAACTTCAAACCGGGTTAGAGGTTGACAGTTTATCACCGACTTTCAGCACCTCTCCTGAAGTAGTCGAAGGTTGTTCAGTCTTCTTTTTGTGTTGGAACAGTAGCCATCCGAGTACCAGTCTACCGTGACAGTTGAAGACAGGGCTGAAACACCCACTGCAACTGATGGATCGCAATCTCTGACCCTGGGCAAACAGATTTCGAAACAACTGTCGAGTCTCTGCAAATCCACCTGGGTTTTATTCGGAAGAGAAACTGTTTCATGTGAGTGAGGCGAGCATCTACTGGATGCTGTGCCAACAGAGCAGTGCGAATGAGGGCAGACTAGTTGCAATCAGCCATATTCCAATAATGTTTCTGGTCGGACCAGTGGTGGACACTGAAAGTAGTTGAGTTAACATGTAAACTTGTCGACAGGTGACCTACAATGAACCGGTCAAATAAATCACATTAGAGACCGGCTAATGAATTTCCACCGTTTACCTGCTTCATTTTTCGAGAAGTATCTGGCGAAGAATCGAACTAGCCACCGGTTGTGGTTAGTTTCAGCTATTTCCGCGTTGCTCTCTCCGTTGGTCTGTCCAATGAAGGCTTTTGTGAACCGTGCTACACGCCTTATGCACTTGCAGGCGGTCACTCCTCTAGAAGTGCGTACAGACTCATGGACTTCAGCGCTTACAACAGTCAGCCCAATATTTACTCACTCAGCCCGAGTAGTGTGATTCGTTGTTTTCCTCCTAGTGCCTCTCCCCCACGTGGTCAATGTTAAATGCCGGACACTTATTGAACTGTCATTTTTCTTTCACCTCAGACGTGCGCTTGTTTCCTCCACCCTCTACCGGAAGGGAACCAATTCGACATTGGTGCACGTGAAGAAAAAAACTAACTGATTTTGACACAACTCCAAACTGACTACATTGTTCGCTGGTCTGTCCCATTGCGCATGTAGTCTAAGCGTTCTGTGACTGTCAAGCCGTCTGGCTTGTGCCGAGGAAGGATCGATGGGTTATGCACCTTTGAGACAGAGTTTACTACTACTCTTTGAACCCTCATATTCTTCGCCGTGATGTTTGATTACCCCTTAGGCCTCTGCGCGCACTTCCGCTTATAGGTCGTCTGTTTCCCTCACCTAACGTGTTATATTTGCATGGAATGTAAACAACGAGTGATGTGAAAAGATATGAGGGTCCCAATTTGTAACGTTTCCTACGTTCGCCTTATATTTTTCAGTTGTTGAACGTTTCGTATGATCGCTGTCCACTGTCTGAATGTCTACTAGTCCAGATAATCAAGCCACACATCTTGTCCGTGAGTGTTTAAATCTAGTCACACCGTCAGTTTCGGCTCTTTTTAACTAGTTCTGTTTCATAATATACGAGTTACACCGCTATTCGTGGTTCCTAAAATAAGGGTAATTAGGTTTTCTTCACACATGCGTTATCGTTTACTACGCGTATGTCGCGTCCTCGTCATTCGCTTCTAGTCAGTCGTTGTTGATTGCCGCATCAAGGGCACAGTTAGCAAGCAACCGACAGCTCTTTAAAACTTGACGGACGGTCATTCCAATCACACTATTCTCTCTCTACCTTCATCCCACTTATGTGTGTGTGAGGTAAATCAGGTGCGTCTGGAGCAGCCACCCTCAGCCATGGTTACTGTTAGTTGAGTAACTCGTCGCTTCAGGAGCTGTTTATTTTTATCTTTTTTTTTCGAATTATGATGTGCGTTTGTGGTTTTGTGCTGCGAGCTTGCCCACCGTTTTCGACCAGTGCGTTTGTGTTAATCGTAGTAAACGCGTAAACCGATCTCAGTGACTCGCAAATGTCTGCACGGATGTACTTCCATGTCGCGGTTGTTTGAGCACTACATATCCCTTCATATGTAAACCTTTTTGATGTTTCTTGACTTCATTTCGCTAACCGGTTACTTATTACTTAGAGTATCTGTGTAAATGCTACTGAACTTGTACGGACACGTAGTCTTGCTGGAAAGTCGTTCTTGCTAGTAAGTCACGCAATACAAAGCGGCAAAGTTCTCCATGTTGATGTAGCTGAAGTTTTTTTCGTCTTCGAATGTCAACAACACACGCCACACAGTACACACGTGACACACTGACCGTCTATCGTATTCCTTACCTTTCGGAGATCATGTCAGTACCACCCTCATGCTTCGGTACCGTCCGTTTCTTGCCAATAAATATCACAAATTCCCATTTGGATGTACACAAGGCACGTAAATGTTTACTCTAATCGCTGTTAACCTTATCGGAAGCAATATTGCGACCTCATTTGAAGGGTTATCGTAGAAAACTCTAGCACGAGTGTACGTTTGTTGCGGAATAATTCATATTAGACGCTAGTTGACGGGCTGCGCTCGTCTCAGATGAACTAGTTGATTATCCGTTTTTCTCCTACTCATTCAAGAAGATGATCCTCTCAAGTCGTTTGGCGGTCTTCATGCTTACGTCCATTTGCGTAACAATTGTCCTTCTTCGATTCCTTCCAGCACTGTTTCTGATGACACGTCGGGAGTAGTCCTACCGTTTCACCACTTGAAACCATAACCACCCGTCCACTTCGTGTCATTCATCTGCCAGATAAAACCCAGCGTGTCAGGTTGCTTTTCTTGGTTGACGTATGCTAATGCCTTGATTGTTTTTAACATTGACGTAAACATGTTCTAGTCCGTCATGTTGGGGAGTCACCCTGTTGCAACCGCATGAATGGTCTAGTAATTTCGCTGCCTTTCCGCTTATTTCAGAAGTTATAAACGTCTTTCAGAATGACTCCAGCTTGCTAGACTGAATGGTCTCATTTATGCGGCAAAGTGTGTACATCCACACAATTATTAGTTTGTATGTGTTGATGAACATCAGCTTTCCCAACCGAAAGTGTTCACTGTCATTTGTACCCCAACCAGGAAGGCGGGGACACCTAAACAAACTCCACTGTCGCTGCCTTCACATTCCAAATCTTGTTTTTTTTTGCCACAGTGATCAAAACTAATGAATGCCTGTTTATACGAGTGATTTACGCTGCACCACATGTGCTTCTGCTGACGCAATTCGTATCTGGCAATAACCGAAAAAATACTTCACATTACTCAGGCAAATTCGTTATTTCTGTCAGCCGTGACCTCACCAGGTCGTTTCACGTCGGTAACTGTTTATTTGTGACAGTAGTTTTTCAATATCACCAGTGGTTTTGCTATATGTGTGCAGCAAAATAGGTTTACCGCAACTTTGTTATTTCATTCGTGCTAATAGATCTTTGTTCATAGTAATCTTCCATCCGTAATCTCGTGTTTGCGACATTTTCCGTAAGGTTCCCAATTTTCCCTACGAATGCGCTTCATGGATCACATCTACGACGACCAGATTGTGGAAGATCTTACAGTGAAAGTAGTGTTACCTGAAATGGCAACCGACATTGAGTTCATCCCACCTTACCCGGTCAAGGAAAAGCGACGCGAAACTTTAAAAACCTATTTGGACACTGTTGGTCGTACCGTGTTGGTATATCAGGCGAAAAATTTGGTCACTGAACATATTTCGGACTTTACGGTACGTACCACTCTAATAAGAAATAATGTGGGGCTGCAAGGGAGCGATTGTACAAATTTAGGTTACAGACTAGAAATGGAGTTTCATCCCAGCGTCTTCATTTTGGATTTCCGTTATCCGTTATTTCTTCAGGGATTATCTAACCCAGGCGGTTACGATCCCATCGTTAACGTTTGCAACTAAACATCCTAACCTGGGCTCCCTTTTGTTCTGGTCTCGATCTAAGCCATCTAATTGTGCGAATTGGGTGGTTTTTGTATTTGTTTTTCATCGTCACGTTCACGTGAACCTTTTGACTAATTCAATGGATGTTTAGATCGGATCAGTTTCTATTTCCGGTTTGTTGTCGATACCCAACCCGGTGTTGCCTGGCTTCATTGTCGCCCCAAAATACCATTGCATTATTACATCCTTATTTTCATATGTTCACTCAACTTCTGCTGTTTTTTTGGCTTGTGAGCATACTACCAATCGTTTGTAAGAGGTTTAGATGGTTTACCATAGCCACGTCTGCAAGAAGACGCCCGATTTTTTTCAGTGTAAGAATTTTCGTGATGAAATCGGAGTGAGTGTTATTTTATCCAGTCATCATCATTGTCGTAGACAGCAATGGATTAGTGGTCCACATTGACGCTTAACCGCCACACAACCATGAGGAAAAAGACAAATCCTGTATAAGAAGAAAAAAGAGAACGGGAAGGGAACTAACTATTAAAAATAACTACGTCTATATTCGAACATGCAACATCAAGGTGCCTACACCTTGCAAACAAACAACCGAGCTGCAAGCGAGAGTAAAGCGTCATCAACAAGACAGCTTCCTTAGAGTTTTCATTGCCTCGCGTAATTAAATGCACTCACTCCACAGACAACTCGGCCAAACAACGACAACATTCACGCCACTAGTTCGGCTAGCCGCCATCTCATCCAAGGCCTCAAGCTACCGACTCTATGAGTCACGAGGGCCCCAGTCCGGGAGACGAATTCGATCTACAGTGGCCAACCCATTCGTGAACAATTTCATTTGTCTACGCCAAGTCATCAACTGTCCATTTTGCACCTTGCGCCAGTCGGTTGCAGCGTCGGCAAACAGTGCTCGGTGTGGCAGGCGACTAGTTGGCACCTTTAGTGCATGAGCTAGCTATCTAAGTCTGCAAATATGAGGTGTGAACATAAAATCTCGTTTAACAATCATTGTCAAACACCCGCTTCCTAACCTCGTTGCTTACTTGCTGGTGCCACCCGATACGAGCTACTAAAGACAGTTAACGTCTTCTACCCTGAGCGGCCAGGTTTCGCTGCTGTAAACTAATACGGACTTCACCGTTGTCTGATTTGCGCGACCCGCAAGCTTCAGAAAGATACCTCTCTCGCCCTAGCCTTAGAGATACGCATTTCTGCTTTATTCCCTATACCACCACCGCCGCGACCGCTCACGCAGCTTCCCAGGTACACATTAATCACAGTAATCTTGCACAACTACTTTGCACTTTGAGGCTGCAACGCGCATCCCAAAGTATTTAACAGAACGCGAAGTAGCGTTTAGCGTTGTTTGTGCCGTCTGGAAGTCGTCAAACGGCAGCACTCTGTCATCAGCATAATCAAGATCAGTCAGTCTTTCACCAGGTAGGAGGTCCTCGCTGTGTGTCGGCGACAGTCCTCCATTATTTCGTCTGTGACGAAATTTAAAAAAAATGGTAAGAGCGGATAGCCTTGAGGTACGCCGCTCATGGTGCTGAAACTGTCGGGCAGTTCACTGTGAACCCTAACCTGAGGTAAATTATGGGAATAAGGCGCCGGCAGTATGTTCACATACTTGGTCGATACACCCATGCGTTTGAGCGACTGTAAAAGCGTATATCGATCTACCGGATCGAACTCACCTTCGTAGTTGAGAAATGTGGCGATAGCTGACCGACGGTACACATGACGCTGTTCCAGAATTTGTCAGAGATTAAAAGTTTGATCTATACATCCTCGTCCAGGGCGAAACCCTTCCTATTCTTCCCTACTGCTTACCTCCCGAACTACAATGAGGCGAAGAAGTACAAAAGGTCCTAGCATCATAGAAATGACTGGGATCAAACTAATTCCCCGATGGTTTTCACAAGAGCCCCTGATACCATTCTTGAATATAGGAACTATTATCGCGTGACCCCAGCACATGAGGATTGTCTCCGTTGTCCACACAAATTGAAGCAAATGGGCCAAATCCTCCACTAACGCCTCTACCTTTTCTTTGAAAAGTGCCGGCACGAGGTCATCTGGACCAGCAGCCTTATTACGCTTGAGAGACACAATGATATTGCGGACCTCAGTCTCAGTTGGTGGTTCCAAGTCTGTCAGCCAGGGCACTACGTTAGTGGTGGCAACACAGTAAAGGCTAGTTAAATTGACCCTCAAAATGTTCCACCCACCGCTCTAACCTTCTGGACTTATTATAGTGTGTCATTTGTCTCACTGATAGTCGGTCGCCTGGGACCAGTGGCACGGATCAGCTTAAAGAGTTTGCAAAACAAAAGCGGCTTCCACTTTCTTTTTCCACCAACCAAGCATCATGATCATCCTTTAGACTATGTTTCAGTTTCCCACGGACATCTCTTCTAGACTTGTTATGTGAACTATCAGTAGGATTGTTCTGTCTGGGTTGTAACAACTCCGGGATTTCCCCGAGATCCACTGTCTGTTCAATCCATGTATCCCCGTGTCGCATGCTACAATACCTGCTTCCCGAATGGCCTATGAAATTTGAATCCAGCAGCTGTTATAAGCTACCCTGTAGGTGGCCGTATCCTCAGTTAACGTATTTTGCCTTGTACTATGAACTCCGACGAATTTTTAAGCTCATGGTAACGATAGCGGTTAATTAGAAATTGGATCCTGTATATTCGACGTTGGAGTATTTTTGCCTATTTTATTGTTCCCTTTGCAAATGGTTGTTGAATTTCTTAATATGGCTCGTTTTGTGAAAGGTAACCCTTTGTCTTTTTAAATGCATCAGCCGTTCACCTGGGTAAATGTCATTATCATTTTGTTTTTCAGCTTAACTATCACTTCAACATGTTATACATGCTGCGTGAACCACTGATGATGATTACGGCGTTTTGCGCGATATTCGTTTTCGTCCTAATCTATGTTCGTCTTGATTTCTCCATCTTCCGGGTAAGTAGATATTTTTCGGCACGCGCACTAGGAGCACAACCCCACAAATTTTTTCTGCTTAGGGCGGCCTCAAAGTCTGTCATTTGGCAATTTGAGGATGATGATGATAATGCGGTCGTTTCTCGTTCAAACAAATAAGCTCAGCTTCTGGCTTGGTTTTTAACTTTTCCTCCAGTTTTTTTATGCCTGTGCATTAAACTTTTCCGATTATTTTTTGCTTGATGTAACTATAGAAATATTGTAAATTTATTCTGCACTCCCAATGCCGTACAGCAAGGCGTTGACCATTTGTTAACCAGTTTCAGTAACATTCGCTGCCGTGCCTTTGAACACGTAATAGTGCTTTTGTGTTCAAACTCCTGTTTCTCACGAGGTAAGTTGTATGCCATGGGGATGTTTCGTCGAGCTGTTTCGTGTCATAGTGAGTTTTGAAAAAACAACCGTGAGAACAGAAGCCTAGCTTAATTGCTCATTCATTTTGGTGCTGGGTTTCTTTCTGATACCAAGCTAACCAACGAGGTGTGTGGTTGGCATTGTCCTGCTTGTCATCTTTGCCGAGGATGCGCAAACCATACGGAACGGGGTAAATGACCGAACTGGTATGTTTGGAGGGCGTTTCGCATCCTCCTAATGAGCTCTGCCCCAGGACTGAGAAATTCACCTTCCTACATTATTTGTCGTTAACTGTCCACGGCCGTTTCGTACACTTGTGTAGCACCTCCTCATCAACTTGCATTACTCATGGAATATCAACAACAATCGTAAAAAGAGGTGTTGTCTTCACCTGTCTGCACCGCTTCTAACATCGAAAAGACGTCCGGCTGTTGCTAAATAAAAGGGTAGGTATTGCTTGTACAGGATGTATTTTGCTTTGTAGTTCGGGATCGTCCCCTGTTTGTTACCACCACTATCCCTTCTGGCTAACCCAAATCAAAACAAGTAATCCAGCAGTTTATCGACTTGTATTTCGGAAAACTCAGGGTCCGTGATCAGTATGGGTGCGCAATGTCTGACGGCTGCGTCACTTACTCCGTGTGCCGGCTAAGTGTTCGTTGCACCAAGCGTTCATCGTCCTCAAAGAAAGCAATAGACCAGTGACTCACACTGATGCTTAACTGCTGTATATTCATTAAGAGGGTGCGGATCATAACTTGGAAACAAAAGAAAGAGGCGAAGAGACCCCTACCAAAACCGACCACGTCCAAACAGCAATATTTCTACACTTTGCAACCAAATATCAGGCATTGTTCACTGACTGCGAGGTGATCAAGCGACGACGTGTTCACGAACTATGGTGTTCTTGACTTCCGTTGAACGAGTGTCACCAGCCCCACTGGATACCTCGCAGTCGCTGGAATCGCTGGTTAAAAACGCTGTGTAAGCTAGCAATGTGCAGTGGTCTGACGTGCGTTCATCCAGTCATTCCACTTGTTCTATTTGGCTTAGTCTGCAGTTTTTCTTTTAGTAACTTCCTGGGGTATTCCACTTCTCTGTTGGGTTGGAGAATGACAGCCCGCATCACGATCTTATTACGTTCCTGGTCGTTTTGGTTGAGTGAATCATCTAGGTGCTTTAAGTACCACACTGGTAACAACGCCGATCTTTAATCGCACATCCGCGGGCGTAGCTGCCGGTTGCTTTTGTTCTTGCTCGGGCGACGTGTAGCATACGTGTGACCTAATATATAGCCTAGCAACAGACGCTTTGGAATCTAAAATCTAAAAGTTCTTCCAAAGCCTTAACTGAGTGTGATTGGCAGCATCCGCTTCTGGTACAATTTGTCATCGACTCCAAACATTGTCGACGCATTTCACTGTATGTGATCTACGCTGTACAGCTTGTTTCACTCACGCTCTGTGCATAGTGTAGATCTGAAAGAATTAGACCGAAGTGTAGGCGATCAGTGTGTGTTTCCACTCGTTGGGCCCCACCACACCAGATCACGGATAGGATCGGTCGCGCCAAGCTAATCAAAGACCGTATCTGTCTCTTCACATACGTGACACTGGACTAGTCTATCCCGACCTTTATGTAAAGCTGTTCTATACATCAAGTTACCACCCGTTTAGATGTGTGGTACGAATCGTTTGTTGGTTCGCGACTAGACCAATCCTGTTTGTCGTGTTGACTAACTCATAGACCGTTTTAACGTAATGTTCACCCTTGTATTTTCGCAGTACCAATTCGCACTTTGTTGCCGATCTACATTTTTGTGTTGGTCATAGCATAAGTGCGTATATTGAATTTGACCGCCCACAGGCTCCAACACTAGTATTTTCGTGTTGCAATTAGTTGGGCGTTCTACATGTTAATGCACACTGATGTACTGCATCATTTGTTACCGTTCAAATGTGTATCAATGCTTATTTGGTAGCTGTCGTAGCAATTAAACGATGAATCAACAAAGACGTCAAACACAATGTCAGTAGTGGAATACGTTTGTCTTGTACTTTTGCATTCCCTTTTTCCGTATTACGAACTTGGCCAATTGTTCACTGTCGGTCTGCAAATTGACTGGCACCCAGTACGACCAGTGACAGAGTTGAAGGAGGATTTTTTGGATATGTGATCTAGTCCATAAACTGCCATTCAGCTGTTTGCTCGTAAACCGTTGGTTCGATTCCCTGACCAAAGTGTTGCTTATAAGGCTTTGTTGGGTATAGGCAGCTGCCCACCACTTCGCCATTTGTTACCCAGACCAGTTGTTTACAATAGGATTTTCACATTCCTCGTGATGGAATTGTAGCGAGAAGTCGTCCAATAAAGCACAATCTTTATTGTCCAAATCGCCAGTCACATGCAACGCGCGCTCTCTCGTTTATGAGTCATAATTCNGATTCAGTTTGAACATACCAAAATTAGTTCGTTTATTTTATATGCGCCAGTTTTTATTCTACATCTGCAATCTGACCATATTTAATTACGATTGTTTTTAACTTTGAGTCTTATCCCAGCGCTTAGTACGAATTCGGCTGCTGTTGGTTCTGGCCAGTTTACAAATTGATTTCAGTAAGTGATCACATTTGTACGAAAAGGCAAACAAACACAAAAGTAAGTTTCACTAAAGAATGGTCAACAGTTTTGCGGGTCCAGGTTCACTGTTGCCTGCGATCCACTACCATAACCAAGAGATACTTGGATGGGCACCCAGCCCTCGATTAGTATCCTGCCATTTCGTTCAACAGGATGGTCAGATTTACCATATCATCTGATGGCCATGTTGCGACCAACAACCTCGTTGATAAATATGCGGCGCAGTAGCACTGCATCCGCAACTCAATCACAGTTTGTCGTTCATTTTTATATTACCTTGCTTATCAGCTGCGAAATTAAAGATTTTTTGAGCAGACGCCTACGGATTCGGCTACCTGACGGAAACAGCGACAGTCGCATACCGAGTGTTATCATCTGACCAGTTGCACACTCTCATTCGTTGCTGGCATTAATTCACGTTGGATAAGCGTCCACACAGGCGGTTTTGATTTTTTTAATACATAGTTTCCTACTTTACACTTCATTGGAACTTGTACATGATGAAGAATGCTGACGTACTGTGTAAAGTACGATCCGTACTTTGAAATATTTGTTTGAAATATTCAGTGTATTGTATCAAATGCCTTCTAGTGTAAACCTGTGTTATTGATTCAGCTTGTGAAAAGTATACTCGTGGATATGCCCAGTTAATGGTTTGTTTGGGGATATTGATCATCTAGTCTTCTGGGTGGTTAACATTCGATGGATTTCCCAGAGTTTTGTAGCCTTAAGCCCACTAGAGGGTTGAGAGAGCGAAAACTGCAGATACGGTGGGCTCTTCCAGACCACTATGGAGTGTGAAAACACCAAGGTCTTATGTACTGCGGGCATTTCCGGAACTCATAGTGAAATGAAAGCAGTCACAGTTTGCTAACTCGAATACAAATGTGAGTAAAACTACTGTTGAGGCTTACTTAATTACAGAATAAAACGTTTTGAATTGATCTTAGTAGCTCAAAAATAAGAGTGCGCTTGAAAAAACTGCTCAGCATCGACTGTCTTCGTTTATCAGTTGACGAGTTGACAGAAACATTGTAGCGTGCGTGGCTCCTAACAGTGGTGCATCAATCGGTGTTTTTAGTTTGTTCATCGGTATGGATCACACCCCAGATATCAGTTCGAAGGTGAACTTGTTAAGGTTGTCAAGACTCCCGATTGAAAGTCCCACGTCATTACATATCAGTGTTAATTCAAAAGAGTGATGAAAAATCTGGACTTCGGCTGGATTCAAATCAGCAACAGAAACAGCGTGCCTAAGCGCGGCAACTGCTTTAGCAGCCACGCCAAAGGTTTAAAAATTTCACATTTGGGCTCATGCCCACCCACCACAATGTCTCGTGGAATCTGCTATGTGATGCAGAAGGTTGACTGTCCCGACAAGACTTATCAAACAGTTCACACCGGAATACAACAACGCCGTTGTTGAGCGTAACAATCATTTAATGGTTTTTGTGGATTCCATATGAGACAATGGAACAGGTGGGTAAGATTCCAAACGTGACATTTCTGAACTCTCTGTTCGGCTATTAGAGCGTTTGCCACGTTCAGGAGTACTGTTTCTGTCGCTAGTTCGGATCCAGCTGGGTTTTTCGCCATTGGGTCTCTTCTAAATTAGCTAACTGGTCAAACTACTTGTTAGTAATACCTTTGTTAATTGTGACTGTCGGCTGTTTAATGACAGTGCTAGTAATTTCCATACTTACCACCTTGAATTGGAGCTTGAACTACTTTGAATGATGTTGTTCGTACCACAACAACCAATCATCCAGTCCACGTAGAGTCACAATGGTTCGTTAGATCGGAGACGTTTTGTTGCTCTCGTTGAGGACTCCCTAATTGACACTGACTAATGGGCACGAGCTGGCTAGTTTTATGTTGAAGATTTTAGTCTATATTTTCATTTGATCATGTTTTCTGTTTGTATCTTATCTACAGGACGAAAAAGCTGAATTGCGGTTGCGTGCACAAGCGATCGTGGATGAAGCGCAGGACGTCTATAAACAACGTGCTGGTGTTTATCAGTCATATGAGGACGTAATCAGTAGCTACAAGTCTGGAAAAGATGCGGCGAAATTAGTGTCAGAACGTCGTAGGCTGGAAGGCGAGCACAAAAGGCTCAACCAGCTTTTGACTCACATCCAAGGAAAGTTGGCTGAATTGTGCACCGAAGGTGTTGAGAAAGTGAGTCGTGTAATCATTTTGTGTTCCATGAAGGAACGCTCATTGTCACAGGGCTTTTTTGTTTCCACGTTTCTGTACTGTGATATGCACGATCACCTTTTTCGTGATGTCGGATCGCACATTGTTCTCGTTCAGCTCGTTTGTGCTGATCGTAGTAATTGTGCGTAAATTGATTGCAGTCGCTCGCAAGGTCCAACGGGAGCCTACTTCCTTGTTGTGATTAGCGAAGCACTCGACATCGTTCGTTTACTAGTTAATATTTTGGCGCTTTTGATGTGTGGAGTGGTCAGCAGGGTGCCACCAAAAGTGTCTTCAAATTGTTAATCACTGTGACTTATTCGTGCGAACTCGTGCCTATTGCTTAGTGGTCAGTAACCACTGTTTCGGCGGTCAGTTACTGGTTCGTGCCGTGTTATATGGAAAAGTGAGTAATGCGCAAAAATCCGCTCATTCTTCATGCCAAAGATAGCCTAACACAAAACGGTAATGATAGAGTGTCGAAAGATGTACATGCACGCTTTAAACATGATTGAAGTTGATGTTCGTCGTGTTCCACTGGGATCATCGTCTCTTCGTCTGGCATATTAGTTTTCCCAGCGATCCTTCAAATTTTTTTATTAAATGCTGGGAATCAGACAACGTCTATACAGCTGTTTTTCTCTCGTTTTTGGTATGCTTGATCGTGGTTTCAAAATGTCAAACCGCACATTGTTCTCGATCAACGCGTTTGCCTTGGCCGTAGTAAGCGTGCGTAAATTAATTTCGGTCGCTCGCAAGTTTTTGCACGAACATGCTTCTTTGTTGCATTTGTTTGAGCATCCTACATGTTCCTTCACATGTGCGTTGATCTTTTGGATTTTTCTTGACGTAATTTCTTTTTGGTGTGACTGTCTGACTATCGCCGGACGTATCCTCAAATCGCGGGCTTACCTGGTGAATTAACGGCGAGAGTAAGGGATAGTGTCTGTAGGGCTTGATGAGTGGGCGACTGATAATATTTTCCGTGAAAAACCAAAACCTTTTTAACGCTGTTAGACATACTTATTGTAATACCATTGGAAAGTTTCGCTTGCCTCAACAGTAGTGCATATACTGCTGAACAGCTTGCTGCTTGTAACTCCGGACAATTCTTGTTATTTCGATCAGAAGGTACTGTGACTCGACCAGCTTCTCATTTCAACAGTCACATGGAATAACCTGGAAAAAACAACACTTGGTGAATTCAGTGTCTTCTTTTTTTATTTCTGTGTTGTGCGTTATTACGACGAACTTTGGGCGTCGTACGTATGAACACCGATAAGAAATATCTTAACCAAATCAAGTCACTGGAAACGTGGTACTTTTAATATAAAAAGCGTGACCAGGCTCAAGAAAATTGCCTCACTTTGTTTGTCTTCGCGGGACAAAATACACTGACCGACCGCAGCGGACGATCAAGGATCCAAAGGCACGACAAATGCAGGCACAAGCAATTGACAGGCAAAGACGAACCGACCAAATGCGATCGGATCGGTCCGCCTTCGGGCGGAGGTACCCAATTATTGATGTCTTAGTGAACGGAACAGTTTGTCAGCTTTGTGACTAACCTTCTGTGGTGTTCGGGTTGAAGAATCGGGTTGGTTCAAGAGGTTCTGCCGATAACATTTGATCCAGGAATCTCATCTACAAGACAACTTAGCGAAACTCGGAATTCCTAGTCTATTTGGGACCGTTCATCAACGTTTTGATTTTCACTCCATTCGGTCTATATCTCTAGCCATTTAGGATTCTCATTACATCTTCGTTTTATATGGAGGCCGATGACAACAGCTTCTTGAAGGTGTTGAAAAATTAGACGGTCCCACTTCTGCCGGCGGTGGCTGGTGATATGCGACACTGTTCGCTTGTGGTCTTCTATATGGTCTAGAAGCTAGCGATCAGCAGGGGGTTTCGTAGTCCCCAATGTTTGCCCCTCATCCGAGTCGCATATGTACTTTTCATACCCACCTGTTGTTGATTTCGACGGCGATGCATGATGCTACCTCCTGAGTATTTAGAAGTGTTCATCAACTTCACTAGTTGGGTAGTCAGCGGTTCATCAAACAGAACAGACATTGGTGATCTTGAGTACAACGTTTTAACCAGTAGCATGCAACTATCAGCACTACTCTCCGTACATATGTACATTTTCAGATGTAAGCAGTAGTTATGGTTACCGTATCCCGGCTGCCGTTGATTCTAACGATGCCGAACGAGTGCTGCTTGCTAAAGTTTCAAGTGACAAGCTAGATGTTTGACCAGTTCTCAACTCTCCAGGAGCTTTCGAAAACTGAATGCTCTTGTTTAGTCTTTGTTTGATCTGCAGTATCTGTCAAAAGATCTGTTGGAACGAGGTAGATATCCGCCGTTTATATTGCTGACTTTCCCTCAATGCTTTCCCCTAACGGTGTTTTTTTCGGCACTCATGGTTTAATGGTGGTACATATCTTCTTGGTCTTTACCAGGAATTTATCTAACAAAAAGTCATCACTTTCACTATCTGGCACTCCAGTATCAACCGCACACATCAACAATACCACCTGAGTCGTCGTTTCAGTGGATGCCTGTAGACGCGCCCCGGATCAGCTGAAAAATTGTCTTAAAGTGTGTTTCGGCCCTATGGGTTTTGAAACCCACGTATAAAGTTGTGCATATCGCTCTACCTTGGTGCTGATAACGTTGGATATAAAAAAAAATAAAGTGAACACGGACGAATCTTTACCTCAAAAGGCGCCAACTGCCATTTTGTGGGCGACACATTGATGTCGAAATGTTCAGTCGTATTGTTCGATTGGTAAAAACTTCGACACTCCGATTTTTTAAATTGCTCATTGGTCATCATCATCGACAGGTGATACTGCTGAAATAAGGCCGCTTGCATTTCCATTCTTCTGTGCATTAGTCAATCTCCGAAACAAATTACTCTTATCAGTTCATCGTCCCCATTTAGGCATTCGATTGACTTTGAAGCACCGGATGTGCCTAGAATTGTTACTTGTCTAGCAGCTACGGATATTGAGACTAAGCAGAGCGGGACCCAGCGTCATATAGATAGTTCGTCTCGAAAAGCACATATTTGTAAATCAAGTTTCTTTCCGGCAACGTATAAGAACCAGTATTTACCACGTTCCGATGAGAACAGTTTTTGATTGGATTATTTGCTTTTGATGTTTCCTGAGTTTCATGTCGTCTTCCTAGTTTCCACTAGCTAAGGTAAGTGGATTTGCTGCCGCGTTGACGTTTTGTTGCCAGTAAATTTTTCCCCAAAATCGGTATAAATAGTGTTCGGTTTCCTATTAATTTGTTTGCTGAGGATTCCATTTTCGGTCAACATTCATTTGTCGTCACAGGATATTGTACGGAGCGTTTACTGTGCCGTGCGTTACTTGCCGGGACCACCAATAGTTGGGTAAAACTGCGTAGTGATCAGACAGCATCCTGGTCACGAAATATGGAGACTTTGACTGTCCAGTTGATCAAAGTCGGTTGGTGTTCACTGCCTGGCTGGGGTACACATGATCACTCAAATTGTTGGTTAGAAACGCTTTCCGAGATGGCAGTGTGCCGCAGTCATCTGTAGTGCTCCCGCTTAGTTATAGTTTACGGACGTTATCTTTTCCGTGATATTCCACTTTGCTGTTAAAGTAAACGGTGGTCCGACCGACAGTACATTCGGATATGATTCAAGACTACTGTGGTGTGATCAAGCATCCGCTTCAGTGAGGCGCGAACACTCAAAGTTTATCCATAGTTGATTGGCTTCTGTTTTCAGCTACACGCTCTGTCATTTGAGACGATGTGTGCGTCTGAATGTTTGTCGTCCAGCATCCACCGCTTCGTCGTTTATTGTCTCAACCATCATAGCTTGTGCAGTGCGTTTGCATGACCGCTGTCACATTTCATTTCTGGATTATCGTTACTGGCAGCTATGCTCTGAAGAGCTCCCTAAATACAGTAGTCAGATCTCACACATTTCTCTGCTTTTGAACATAGAAGCGCCAGCTATGAAGAGTCTAACTATGCTTTATGTGCGATGCGCAGTGTGTGGACACAGTTACGTGATGCCTGTTAGTCAGTTTTATTAACCCACACCTTGATCGCTTTTATTGTGTTTCTCTTACTTGTGTGCAAAACGTTTTGTGGAACATTATGTTTAATTAAATTCGGTTGTTTTTCTTGTTTGGAAGGTTTATTAGTTCGTTTGAACTCGCTTGGTTTGCAAATCACCACCTGCTTAATGCTCCACTTTTTTCCAGTTACGGGAAGTTATGACCATCGATTCTTCCTACCGCGACCTCATACAGGAAAGCGTGCAATTGGCCGAACGTCTTATCAACGGGAAGATCAACAAAGCCCAATACCAAGCTTCAGACAGTGATCTAAGCGCTAAGAAGGCTGATCTGATCGGTCGCGCAGATGCCATAATGGAAAACCTGTGACTTTTCATCTTGTTTGGCTTTTATCGGTCGTTGTTATATGGTGCACCCTCGTTGCAAGTAAATGTTTTCTATGGTGGGCTTACAACTCCGTGAAGTTTGTTTTTAGAAGTTGGATGGTGTTTCCACCCGTCTTCACATTTTTCATATTCATTGCTCTCCTCGACGGGTTCCGGATGCCAGCGTTGTCAAACTTGAACTGTCATTGAAGCGCGAGATTTGAGGGTTTGCTACAGCATTGCAGGATTGTCGTGCAATCCTTTGAAATTGCACTTGATTGTTTTATATCGTTTATCTGTCATGGTTGGTTGCGATCAGATATTTGATCAATGAATTTCTTCTATTAATTTAGTTGTGGATCGTGCGCGACAATAGCATATGTTCAACTGGCGCTGATGCAGCTCGATTTTCTGCAACTTCCTGTCTAGTCTGACAGCAAGCGCACTCCTGCCTACCTCGTGCTTAGAAGGTGTGAAAGTCCCGTAAATGACTGACTAAAGTATGGCCTGTCTCTGGCGGCCAGAGTTCCTTGAATCCTTAGATTCACGAAATGTCTAATGTCGCTCGCAATTCGGCGGAGTGCGCCCTATGCTTTCGTCTATTATGGTGTTGAACAAGAGGGAAGCTGGACAGTTATATTGCACTCCACTTGAAACGTTGAAGATCGGCAGTAACTCAACATAGACGCTCATTCGGCTGGAGGTGATTGTGAGCTGCTTTCGACATATTGAAGTATCTCTCGGACAAACCTTTCGATACTTAGATCTACCCGCGCAACTGTATTAAATGCACCGAAGGTCCCCCTTGATGTTTAAAAAGAAACTTTTTGACGGAATGTGAAGGTGTGATCTACGCGAACGCGGCCAGGTTGAAGCTCAGTTTGTTGCTTAGGGATGCATTGAGTACGCGTTAAGTCTAGTGTTTAAAGTACAATGGCTGTAACTAGGCTCTGCAAAAAAACTAGTCTGCGTCTTCAGTACTTTGTGCACGAATTAAAGACAGGGTTGATGCTGTCCGACACTAGTCTTCTTGAATGACTGCTGATCCCGAGTTTCCGAGGCAAAGTCGTCATCTCCTATCGAGAAGGGGTCCCTCTCTATAAGAAGAGCAAGGAGGAAGAGTTCGCTCAAACCGAGGCCTTGTGCTGTTTCACCTACTTATTCCCACGCTTGACTTTTCCAAGGGCGGAGAAATCTCAACGGACCAAAGAGCACAAGAAGTGCCTGAATGCCTAGGCAACGGTGCTGACAGGCAGCTGGACTGCCTTTGGAGGTACTCTCCGGCGTCATACACGGTGCTGATTAGCTCATAATGGACAAATTGGCATTCACATGAGAGAATCACTGCAATTCTTGTAATGGCTGTTTTCCGACCTGAAATTATTTGCAGTTGAAGTGGCAACATCTGTACTAGATGGTGTACGAAGTGCAGCGGGCGATTGGGCGTTATACTTGATGCCACTATATTAAAGACAATGCAAGCTGGCCTAAATCCGGTGAACCTCGTTTGTTCGCCGCTGCTCTATCGACTTAAGTTTAATAAAATGTCGTTGGGTTTTTGTCGAATCCGTGCGCTACGGCAGTGCTGAATATTATCAAACGCTGTCTCCTTGATACAGATTATGCGCTTAGAAAATTAAGGTCGATGTTAAGAATGGGGAGACAGTTTGAATATCATCCACGTTTACTAGCATTCAGGTGAACTTTTCGGTTGACTTCTTCCGTGAAGAGACAAATGCACCGGCGTTTTGCTCTTCCCATAGTTCATCAGTAGCGCGTATGCTTGCCGTGGCTGGAGTGTGAACCGCATTCAACGATCTTTCAATCGTGTGTAGATTACTACCCTGTTGACCTCAGAGTGGGTACCACTGATTTATCGCTCCCAAATACTCAGCTTTCCTTGATTTCGGAAATAAGTTTTGTCCCTCAACTCTATAACCACCTTCCGTGTTCGTTTTGACAAAGATGCAGAGGTGAAACCGGCGGACATTTAGTCATATGTACATGTGAGTCTGATATCTGGTTGACAGGCCGTTTATGAAGTTTCCCGCCACCTCGCAATTGTTCGGGTGAGCGTACGACCTGGTCACAGTGACTAGATGCCAGAAGCCACGAAGGCACACGCGCTCTGATGGTGCTGAATCGACTTAACGGCGCATCCACTTTCTCCGTGATCATTCCATACACTACGAGTGGTCGATCGACAAGACCGGCGGAAAGATCTGTTGAGTGCTGACACGAATGGTTTGACACTTAAGCCAGGAATTGCCTATCACGTGGCCATCCGTGACGTCAAAACCACGACCGGGTTCCGATCAAACAGTGTTGTAGTGCAAAACGGTTAGATTCATAGTCAGTGCTTATGTCCATTGATCAACTGGTACCCCATCCTTTTCGGCTGGTGGCTTTGGCTTCGTGGGAAGGCGTTTCATCCGTCTTGTATTCCTTCGGTGTTTTTATCCAGTGACGCTGTTCCGCTCCTTGGTTTTTTTCTTGCATGCTAATCGACTGCATGATGTTGGTGGTCGTGTTCGATTGGATCGTCACATTCCCTGATTACTGGTGGGTAGATCTTTTTTCGCGAACCGGACTAAGGTCACTCCTGTTCAGGCTAATAATCACCTCCAACTACCATTATGATGCGGACGGAGATTCCGGAGCAGAAACAAATTACGCTATTGGGGAGTACTGCTACATCGGTTGGGAACATTTCCTACTTAGAGAAACAGTCAGCTGCGTGCGCGAACAATAAAACGATTAATTCTACCACTTGAGATACAATGGAAAGGATTCAGATAAATATAGTTCAGTTTGCACCTTACTTCGTTCTAGGTCCTGGAAATGTCCATTCCGACGTTTATTCAGAAATCCCAAATCAGCGAATGTGGATGCATATTCCCACCAGGTTTTCATCATACAATTTTGTTATTTAAACCATATTGTTGCAGGTTTCTTCTCGCTTTACTCATCTTTTCCATAGAGGGTTACTTCTCTTTNTGGCATTCACATGAGAGAATCACTGCAATTCTTGTAATGGCTGTTTTCCGACCTGAAATTATTTGCAGTTGAAGTGGCAACATCTGTACTAGATGGTGTACGAAGTGCAGCGGGCGATTGGGCGTTATACTTGATGCCACTATATTAAAGACAATGCAAGCTGGCCTAAATCCGGTGAACCTCGTTTGTTCGCCGCTGCTCTATCGACTTAAGTTTAATAAAATGTCGTTGGGTTTTTGTCGAATCCGTGCGCTACGGCAGTGCTGAATATTATCAAACGCTGTCTCCTTGATACAGATTATGCGCTTAGAAAATTAAGGTCGATGTTAAGAATGGGGAGACAGTTTGAATATCATCCACGTTTACTAGCATTCAGGTGAACTTTTCGGTTGACTTCTTCCGTGAAGAGACAAATGCACCGGCGTTTTGCTCTTCCCATAGTTCATCAGTAGCGCGTATGCTTGCCGTGGCTGGAGTGTGAACCGCATTCAACGATCTTTCAATCGTGTGTAGATTACTACCCTGTTGACCTCAGAGTGGGTACCACTGATTTATCGCTCCCAAATACTCAGCTTTCCTTGATTTCGGAAATAAGTTTTGTCCCTCAACTCTATAACCACCTTCCGTGTTCGTTTTGACAAAGATGCAGAGGTGAAACCGGCGGACATTTAGTCATATGTACATGTGAGTCTGATATCTGGTTGACAGGCCGTTTATGAAGTTTCCCGCCACCTCGCAATTGTTCGGGTGAGCGTACGACCTGGTCACAGTGACTAGATGCCAGAAGCCACGAAGGCACACGCGCTCTGATGGTGCTGAATCGACTTAACGGCGCATCCACTTTCTCCGTGATCATTCCATACACTACGAGTGGTCGATCGACAAGACCGGCGGAAAGATCTGTTGAGTGCTGACACGAATGGTTTGACACTTAAGCCAGGAATTGCCTATCACGTGGCCATCCGTGACGTCAAAACCACGACCGGGTTCCGATCAAACAGTGTTGTAGTGCAAAACGGTTAGATTCATAGTCAGTGCTTATGTCCATTGATCAACTGGTACCCCATCCTTTTCGGCTGGTGGCTTTGGCTTCGTGGGAAGGCGTTTCATCCGTCTTGTATTCCTTCGGTGTTTTTATCCAGTGACGCTGTTCCGCTCCTTGGTTTTTTTCTTGCATGCTAATCGACTGCATGATGTTGGTGGTCGTGTTCGATTGGATCGTCACATTCCCTGATTACTGGTGGGTAGATCTTTTTTCGCGAACCGGACTAAGGTCACTCCTGTTCAGGCTAATAATCACCTCCAACTACCATTATGATGCGGACGGAGATTCCGGAGCAGAAACAAATTACGCTATTGGGGAGTACTGCTACATCGGTTGGGAACATTTCCTACTTAGAGAAACAGTCAGCTGCGTGCGCGAACAATAAAACGATTAATTCTACCACTTGAGATACAATGGAAAGGATTCAGATAAATATAGTTCAGTTTGCACCTTACTTCGTTCTAGGTCCTGGAAATGTCCATTCCGACGTTTATTCAGAAATCCCAAATCAGCGAATGTGGATGCATATTCCCACCAGGTTTTCATCATACAATTTTGTTATTTAAACCATATTGTTGCAGGTTTCTTCTCGCTTTACTCATCTTTTCCATAGAGGGTTACTTCTCTTTCCATCGCTTTCTACTTATTTTTTCACTCGGATTTCCTATTCTTTTCCTCGACGTCTACATCTTCGCGAATTCACTTGTTTGTACAGCGAGTCTTTATTTTGCCTTGTACTACTTTGCTCGGAGTGAATTTTCAATGCAGTATCACCCGTGAATTATTGAACTGGCATTCTGTCGTGTAGCTAACTGTCTGTCCAAAATGATGCACTGCAGTTTATTGCAACTGTCTGCCTTTTGAACCACTAAATGTTGACGGCGGCTTGTGATGAATGCTGTGATGTTTGGGGTAAATATAATTTCAAATTGCGGATGTTCCTGACTGTTTAAGTTACGTTAATATTAGCCTACCGAGGAGCATGCGTGGCATATGAGATTGGGTGTGTGAAAACCCAACTAGCAGAACGGGTTTCGTAAGTGCCAGTCTTAATAGACCGGCTTGATGACAGTTTCCCGTGGGCTGGTCCACACACTAACGAGCATGATTGTTCGTGCGAGATACTTATGATGGATTTCAACGGCCCAAACACCATCTCTCGAGGTCTAAGTTATCTCAGTTATTAGTTCGCAGGCTATTGAAAGGAGGCCATTTGCAACCTCGCTAGACTTGTGCTGCTGGAAAAAACAACAGGTGTTTCGCATCAACAAATTTGGCTGGCAATCTTTTCTCCGTTAGTATTCGAACAGCTTCGACTAACCTACGGGAAAGGGTAGGCTACGGGAGCTACAGAGCACTTCCAGTACAAATTCTGTTAGTCATCAAGTCCCAATATCGGCTTAGAATTTGCGAGTTGCTTAAGAGGTCGATTTTTCACGCAGGCCATCTAGTGGGAGACATTTTCTCTGACTAGTCATCATCTTTCTGCAGTGTCTTTCGAACATTATTCTGACAACACTAGTAGTAACAAGGTGCTTTTGAGACGCGAATGCAGCAGTATGTGTTGGAGAGATTGTTAACCTTGAAAAATTCAACGTGGTGGCGCGCTTGTATACAATGCATGAAACGTTGACACTTTATTCTACAACTACTCATTGTTAAGCCCGTTCAGAATCAATAGGGATGGCGCATCACCCTTAGCTGTGTACTAATTGTTTGACCAACCATTCTTCTAAGTGCAGGTATGTTTCCCATTCAGTCCTAGCCGAGTGTGCTTCTACGAAACGCGGTGGTGTTTGGATCAAGTTCACTGATAAAATCCTTTGTGATCACATTCCCTCCTTTTTCTGGATTACCTCAATCCACCTCAACTTCTATGACAAGCTTAAGTCGTACGTGACGTCTTACATCAACTCAGCGGTTTCCTACATTGTTTTTAGTGTTTAACCGTGACTTATCTTTCAATGAATATGGCAGAGTTCGTCTTGGGATTAATTTGCTGCTTGTATGTATCTGGACTGATTCTACGATGCTTCTGGGGTAATCGGTGGTCGAACGTGGTCAAAAACACTGATGTTTCGCTGAGCAAACGCGGACAAGATTGAAGCCATGCTGATGCGTAATCGGCTTCATTGAATGGGACACGTTGGTACCCTGGTGGCCAGAAGCCACCAGGGCAGACAAATCTCTTGCTGTAATATTGGTCTCAGATTACGGGAAGACGTAGTCTTGAAGTTGACTGACCGGGACTGGCATCCGGAATTTCATCTAGTTCATTTGTGTTATCGTGAGTTCCACCGCTTGGTGAGCAAGGGAACTTTGGATGCCACAATTCGTGGTGACATAACCAGATGACGTTTCGATAATTGAGGTTCGAGTGCGCTGGCCTCCTCAGGTTGGTAGGTCATCAACGTGCTCATGGTACATCGTCAACGATTGGATCATCATTACGTCAATTGTATACTTTTTTTCCATAACTCGGTAAATCGCCCACGCCTCTTAGAAACTTGGATCATAACAGCCTAGTTTCTTTTTTCCTCAGTTTTGTTGGTGAACTGTACACTAAACCTCGTTTGATTCTCAACACAGGTTTAAATCTTCGTCCTCCGTAATTCTGTATGGGGGAAGTCAGTGTATACTCTTGCGTTGAAACACGTCCCATACTTTCAATATCCTTGTTTCTGGCTCAGATGTTAACATTGAAGTCTCCTAATTTTTCGGTTCCATGGGTTAGTGTTTCACTTTCTCACTACCTTACCATCTGATTATCCAGTGTTGGTCAGCTCGACCATAAAAGCCTTCACTCACACGCCTATTGGTTCTAATCCTCGAGGTTTAATCTGAATACGAGGTGCGTAAGTGAAACGCTAAGTGGTGCGGTACAAAACAGTTGTGGTGATAGTTATGCGCAGACCTCTTTTGGATCCGGTCACTGTGACAGGCTAATCCGGAAACGAATTCCGCCAAGCCTGAACAGTTTTATCTCGGGCTATATTTTTATTTCGAATTGCAATCCTTCGGGCGAACGAAATTTTTGGTTGACTTGACTACTTCTTGGCGAATCGACTGCAAGGGAATGTGTTCCACTTGGTTAAGAGCAAAGTCCTGTGGATTGGACCATAGAGCCAAGCGGACCTACTTCCATGAATGTGGAAGATTCCAAGAGATCGCCTATTTGCTTTTATCTAGCAAAACCGTCGTGTTAATTTGTCTTGGTTTCCAACAGTGTGAATCTCATTGAATCTTAGCACACTCCTGCCGTTTCAGATTGGTGTACTAGACTCCGCTCTTGCGATACAATCTTCCCTTCGTTGAAGTACATGGGTACTTCGGTGCGAAGCGAGTAAATGATTGATCAGTGCATTGTGTTGTGGCCTTCATCGCATATTAAATATTTGCTTCTGTGATGGGAGCACGTCCCCAGGATGTTCAGTGTTGAACAACCGTAACATTAGGTCAATGGAAACTGATTTTCGCGATGAGCAGCACAGTATAATTTAAGGGTTGAGTGACGCCATCTTAGCATACGTCTCCCCTGGATCTTGGCTCACGATTTTCTACCCATTCCACGGCTTCCGGTCGATGTAGCAGTTCTCACGATACGGTAGCTCGGTTTAGATCTGGGAGCTCAGTGAAAACTCAAATCAGTAAAGAGGCTGTTCGACAGGCCTAACAAAAATAAATGTATTGATCTGTGTCTCATCTACGGCTGTGTTATTAGTTGACTACCTGGAGAGATCATTTTTACGGATAATGCTGCCGTAGATTGTCTTGGTCCAACGATACACGTTGTGTTTTGGTGATCGTCTGTTATTGAAGCAGATATAAAATCGGGAAAGAACGTAAGCACATCATCGATACGCTGTAGCTACACAATGACCCAAGATTCGGACGGAGTGCAGCGTGGCTTCCTTCCGTATCACAGCTGCTCAATCGATCGGTCAACGCAGAATGCCAGTGAGGCGCATCGCATTAAATGACTAATCAGCAAGATATATTGATTTTCCTATGGTACGTGTGTGAACCGGAGTATGTAGTCGTCATCCATCCTCCGTTGACTGCTTACTATTCCATGCTCTTTATATTGTGTCTGCTACTCTTTTGCCGAGTGTGGATGTGTGGCTCGGCACGACCGCTCGTCGTCGGCGTCTTTTTCTTCGTGCACAGTGTAGCTTGTCGTTCAAAGTACAACTGTTAAGATGTTGCGTTTTGTTGAGAGGTGCGTGTCCACATTATAACCAGTCATCTGAAACTATGGAGACGAAGCCCCAACCCAACCTAAAAACGTAACATTGCGGACTCAAGGTTTTGTATCACTTCAAATTTTGAGGTTGTAACTATAGGGGGTGGTTTTTGTAAATTAAAACATCAGTGGATTCTGTTAAGTAGATAGATAATGAGAGATGAATAAATCAATGGGTAGGACAGATGATTAGTATAATAGCGTAGTCAGGATAGACGGTCGCAGCGTACTACTCACACAACTATTCAGTAGCCGGATGGATCGAAATGATCGCGGGATAAATACGGTAGACATATGGGAAGGATCGTTGGAAGGCAAAATGACATAATGGCTGTCGCCACATGACGGAACTGAGACATCGTGTCCAAAGCGACTTGAGCGTTCTCAGAAGTGTGCGGTGTGCAAATGAGTGTTTTTGTTTCTAGTCCCGTTGAGAGGCTTAAGTAGTCTATTCGTTTCTCCAGTAAAACAACCTTTGTGTCGTCCGCCTTCTGGATACACAACACTAGCACTTCCCTGCGAACCGTCGTGAATCACCTGAAAAGTATCGTACTTTTCTCCTCAAAAGATTGTTAGTAGATTTTTTGTTGACGAAATGATGGTTGTCGGCTTGTCCCTCCATCTCATTTTCAAGCGGTGTCGATGGGTTTTTGGACAAACTCAATTGGTTATACAAGAGGGAGAAATTTATTTGCGCAAACAAATGCTCCACTGAACACAAGCGAAATGGTCAACAACCGTTCACGTCTGTTCCATGCAGGTTGGTGAATCAAACTCACGACTTGCACTTAACTGTTGAAATGGCCACCCGAACGTTTATCTATTGTCCACGAGATCACAGTCATCGGAGGTCAAAGAAACTTAAATATTACATTCATTTTCTCTCACATTCACATAACCACCTGCCATCTTAGTCCTTTTAGTTCAGTAAATTAATGTGTATTGCAATTCTAACACCTGTTCATGGACCGTGGATACTGGTTGCCGGTGTACATGATGTTGAGGAAACCCAGTGGTGGCTAGACAGTCATCAACCATTTTACTGGTAATCCATAGGTCCAACAGCTCGTGGAATTCTCTGTGAGACCGTGCTTGATGATTGTTGGTACTCACGCCCATCTCAACTATCCATTCGACTGTGATATACGGGGAATGTAAGCACGAACAACCAGGAAAATAATACCTCTTGGATGAGCCTTCCTGTTTCTATGTTGTTGAAAACGTGCACTATGTTAAACAGTGTATAACAGTGCAAAAGTGCGAACAGAAGGAGTTGTGGGAAACGGCAGATGTGTGATCGTGTCGATATTGAACAATGAAGCGCACTGAGACTCGTGAAAGTTGTACAGGTCCGTAGGGGTGAGGTGGTCTTTTTCTCGATCAAGTGGGATTTTTGAACTCCGTTGTTGTCTCAACTATGCGTACTGTGTAATCTGATTCAGGCAAACTGTTAAATTTCCCTGCTGCAAAATGGTCTTTGGAGACTGTCCACCTTCGATAAGTCGTGCCATTGTTATAATGCAATTGTGTGGCTAGAACAACGCGACAGTAATGGTTCTGTTTGCTAGCTGGTTTTAGAAAAACGTCAAGCTAACAATCTGAATGATGTATTGATCTAAATGCATAGGCATCAACCTAAAGCCCGTCGTTGAGTACACTTTTCGCGTGGCCTGGGTAGGACTGGAAGTAAAAACCAACTGGTCGGTTTACGGCGTGCGTTTGTTGGATAGTGTCTAGGAGCAGCATTTACTTTAGTCTGACGCAAACAACATCATCCTTAGGACTCTACGAGCGACAGTCACTTGATTGTAGAAACTGATAGAATTAATGTGGAATTGAAGTTGACGACACATTTCTTGTGCAAAACTTTTTTTGTTTGTTTGTAAAAGGTTTGGTGAATTTTTATACGTATGCTGCTACGAGTGTGCGTCCGCAATAGCACCCTCAGAATATATGCACAGTCAGTTTGGAATGTAATTGTCTACCTGGATGTTTAGTGACCGGTTTTTATTCAGTTTACTTTCATCCGTAAATGTACGTTTAGGAGAGTCAACACAGAACAAAGGTTATCCTTGTAGCGTTTTGTACAGCACAATTCTCATTGTTTCTCACACTTTCACCTGTTTGAAATTCACATATACACTTGTTTAAATCATGTGAGTTGATTTAATTAACGAAATACACTCTTCCAAGGTCGCGAGCCCTGTGTTCGCCCTCTGTGTTCGTGGTCACGTGTGTACGGATTTTGGGAGAGTTAACGGCTAACGGAATCCGCATTTATTTCAGCACATTCCCAAATTCATCGGTCGTCGGAATTATCTCCGTTGCGACTACTAATGTTACATTGAACTATACGATAGATCGATTGGATACTTCATTCCGTGAGGTGGAGCTCTAAACGATGCGCCTTCACGAACTACTGTGAGTCGGCTGTTTTCATTTCTTATCACTTCTTGATTTCGTATTCACACCTGAACTGTATATAGCGTTTAGATCCAATACATCCTGTAACTGGATGTCTCACTTGGCGTTTTTGTAAACACCGTTTCCACTTGGGTCGAATAAGTACCGGGTAAGTCGAAGTTCAACAGAAGATGATCATAATTTTGGAAGCGAAAGCAAAAATCAGTACACAGCTGAATCTACTTCGTGTCTACTCAGCTTTACGCAGTATTGTGATTGGTAACATGTATAGCCTACTGTGAACGAAATGAATTTGTCTTGTTAATTACGTCTGCTGTACACTCAAATACACACAGTATTAACTTAGACGAATTCATACACATTATTGGGGTGAACAATTCTTTGGAAGGGTTTTATATTGATCATACTTAAAGATGGGGCTGGTTAATGAGCACCAAACTGCACTTGTGGTTTGTACGGTGAAAAACGAAAACGGACAGACCGACTGAACGTAGTTTATAGTAAATTAAAACAGTGGACATAACCTACACGGCATATTATCAGGGAGTTACTGGATCAATCTCTCCCAATTGGTTCAATGGAAATTTGGTGTATCGGCGTCGGACACGGCATTTCATCTGATCTTTTATTATGGCGATTCTGTTCGGTCACTAAAAATCTTCTTGTCTTGTGGTCTGGATGATAAAAGCGTTTGTCACATTATTTCAGGGTTTTCATACACCAGAATGCTTATCGAAAAAAGCGAATGAGTATTTTACAAATACAACAAAGCAGTCAGAATATGATGTGTGATTATGTTGAGTGAATGATCGCCATTCTGGTCATCTGTTGTAAACTCTGCAAAATGCACTGAATTCATCCAGAGAAAGTTGTACCGATAGAAATTGAACAGCCAATTCTAAGTTAAACAGCTGGCTTTTGCTCAAGAACCACTGGACCCATCCAACTGATTATACACATGGAAACAAAAAACAACGGGAAAAAATGAAGATATGTTCTGGTGAGAAAAATCCAGGGTAGATAGCATACATGTTGGTCTACAGGTAGTTAATAGTCAGACGTCTTGAGAACATGCGTCGCTGGTAGTAATCACTACCACTAAGCGTTCACTGATCCCTTCTAATTAAATGTCACGTGTGTAAAATTAATACTGAAGACTGCCACAGGGACATTCGGTAAATTCTGTCTTCTTCTGATTGGACAGCGTTTTTCTTTGAAAGCAGGCTTTGTAACTTAAAGATTGAGATCATTTTGCTCCATAACACTTAAGTGTGTCGTGCTCAGACGTAGGATACTTTCCACAAATTAACTTGGAAATACACCGATCCTGAAGTATCGCGCACAAGCACTGTATCTTAGAGTACTTTAGATTTCTATTTTTAGGTTACATCCCTCTTGCTTGCTTGCAACATGAGTCGTGGTGTTGGATGTTATCCTCACTTTTTGATTGAACTTGGGTCCTTCCAGTAGTTTACCACCTGATCTGTTCTGAACAGGGGCTGTCCATCACTTAGTTCTCAGCTCGGGGGTTCGAGTGAGGATGACACACTGACAGATCACATGAATCGAATGTTCGGCTGCAGGCAACAGTTTTTGAAGGCAGTGGTGATGACCTCAGAGTCCTGTTCTTTAATCATTATCTCTCCTGGTTCTAAAATGCTTCCGTAGTTAGCTTTGCTGGGTTTTGAATTACGTACCATTTTTGTAGACATTGATGACCACCAGACGTGTTCGGTGATAGCTCAGTCCTAAAAAGTCGTTGTGGAACCTTGTGGGTCAGTCAGCTGCTAACCAACAGCATAATACTCACTTTGTGTGAACGATGAACGATTCTGACAGTCTTGTTCAATCTATTAGTCCATATGTGTAATGAGAACCCAAAGTACAACTCCTGGAACCTCAATCGGGCTATCACTGGAATTCTACTATGGTAGCGCGTCAACGGTTTTATTTGAAGAGCTCACAGTATAACCAGCTTATCGGTCCGATAATTATGGACAGAAAGCATTTCGCTCAACATCATAGGTCATTCGCCGTGCAAAAAAGAATTTTCAAGTTGACCTTCACTCATATTTAAACTTTCCAACCAGCCTCTTTCGAAAACAAGCACTAGACTCGAGTTTCGCTCTCAGTAGAGCTCGTCAGTAGTGCATATCCTTGCCACGGCCGGGATTTTAACTCCGGCCATTCCAATCATGAGGCAACCGTGTTAACCACTGCGCCATTGACCTCACATTAGGCACGACCGAATTATCACATCTGAACGCTCAACCACTCTGGCTTGTGAGTAGTGATCAGTTCGCCCGCTCGTCTCGAGTGGAGACACAGTAACTGCCCTGTTAACCCCAATTGATTACACTTCTTATTGGTGATATTTAGCTTCTTGAGTAATTACGTATCCGGCAATCATTCAAACTTTGGGGCGATACTTGTTTAAACAGTTCAGCCGAAAAATATCTTGCTTGATTTTCACTAACGGAGTAAGCATCCAAATAAGAACACCGACTCAGCCTGTGGAATCCTGTACTTTAAGGAAAAGAAGGGCAAGACAATTTGATACTACTCACAGTGCAAGGGTCTTTCGTCTTTCTAATCACATGTACACACCTCCGACAAGATCTACTCATGCACCCATTGGTAGTTGTCAGGAACAAATTTCCAATTGTTCAATGGCGACGGGATGACACAGAGTTGTTCAAGAGTGAGTATAACCAAGTAGATCATGTGGATCCCGAGACGTATTGGGTACGGTCTGAGGATCGCAATCAACAACCGTGAAAGTGGGCGCGCTGAATGGGGATACTCAAGCTTTCACAAACGTCTGTGTGGTGTTCTTGGCCACGATTTCTTTTGTTGGTGTTATGTTTGGCCAGTGGGTGACACGATCAGTGCAAGTGGACAAATGAATGAAGTCATTCACAGGAGAGTTAGCCTATCAGGTCCACATTTAGGTGCTTGGGGCAGGCGTCTTGCACAGTAAAGGTCCAAGTGCAGTGATAGTATGGCGATGTATCTTGCCTCCTTGACAAGACGGGCAGTGTGTATTTTTGGCCAAATGGATTGTTTGCGATGAATTTAACGGTAGAGGGAAAGTTGGGGTGAGAGACACAGTTTGGATTATTGAAAACACTTAGTTGGTAATTGGTAGAGTCAACCGGTCGGGGTATCACAGACAGTGAAAAATGGCAGAGAAGAAAATGCTAATGACGGGTAAGAACGCAAGTGGATAAA
Organism: Paragonimus westermani; assembly: GCA_008508345.1. NCBI lineage: Eukaryota > Metazoa > Platyhelminthes > Trematoda > Plagiorchiida > Troglotrematidae > Paragonimus > Paragonimus westermani. The sequence continues at coordinate 131,191 of QNGE01001295.1, read as the reverse complement.
TTCCGTTTCGTTTCATTTCACTAGATCAGTGGCCTCTGAACGGTGAGTTACTGCAGGCAACTAAAAGAGACGTCTGCGATCAGGTTGACTTGACTGTCGATATGAAGAAAGTCAGCCGTGAACTTAGACAAACAGTCTAGGCGACGGGGTTCTCTCCGCGAATACCAATCATGAGAAAGATTACAAACGTACTACAACAATTTCAGGTCAGTGAGTAGGGAACGATGAAGCTCCGTGTATTCTCCGAAATTTTCTGGCAGCGAGGTCCAGCAGTTCTTTGCATGTGCACAATGCCTTGTAGTTGACTGTGCTAATAATCTCGGACGCAGCAGAGTCCACAGATCATTGCTGATTTTGAGAACACTTAAATTTTTGGGCAGCTTGTAACATGCAGTTGATCTTAAATGTCAAGGACTTGTGACAAAACGGTGCTGGCAACAGATTTAAAAGCGTGAGCCTTAAAAACCAGCTGCTGCTTTTCGTCTGGGATAAAGTAGAGAATAAGGGTGGTATTTAACATCTGCTGGACAGATTCGAAAGCAAGGGTAATCTCTGGGATGAAAACGAACACTTTAGATTTACCTCACGATAGATCAGTCAGTAGCTTCAACGCATCGGGAAAATCGGAGATAACGTGGCAAAGTTAACAGAGGGTTATCAAAAACCGACGGACTTTTCTGGCAGACATGGGGAGTAAGCATCTCACACTTACGATACTTCTCCTGGAAGTGGCCTGAAGCCTCCCTTAAAAATGCGGTGCCCCGGAAGACCTGCGCTGGAAAGACCAAGCACATGTTTGATTGTGTTGGTGATAGCGCCGTCATGGTTGAGGAGCACGACGTCTCCCTGTAAGTAAGAAGCATGCATTTCTGCAACCATTATGTCGCTGATGTGGACGGAGACCAACTTTCATCCGCTTAACTGCATAAATAATTACGCTGTATGCAATGCGGATAACACTACGATTTCTGCGTTATCGCTACTGTGCAAAAACTAGTTCTGAATTCCAGCCAATTGGAATTATGATTCCCCACTACCGTATACGGCGTCTCAGCTAGTAAACTTTATATGATGGAATATTGAAGATTAGCTGAAACGCTTTGAAACTAAATGTGTTACGCGAAACGTTTTGAAGACGAGAGGAAAGCACGGCATTTCCTCATGGTTTTCGGTGAACGGAGACACCCAACTAAACACATCACGTCGAAACATGTCATCCATGCACACAAGAGCAACAGCAATGGGTAAAATTACCTCGTTACTACTAACTAAACCCTTCTGTGTACACTGGGCACAGCCGTAATATCTACCATAGAAGATGCATTGCTACGCAAGAGACCTAGCAATGTTATTCCAAGTAATAGGGGTGGGAGAGTGCTTTAGAGGAAATTCACAATTAGCCTGCATAAATTCTTCAGGTAATAAAGATTCAGTTCAAGAAATGAAATGCAGGAAAAGCCCCTCAAAATTTGAAGCATCATCGGTTCCATCATAATTGCCATCAGTGTGAAGGGAGGTGAAAATTGTGTCGACAGCGTGGCAAAAAATAGGGCGCGGTTGGTAACGTGGAAAATTGAATGCATCTACGCCCTCCACTTTGAGATGGACAACCAGATTTGAGAGACCAGTTAGCAGACTCTCTAGGCACTTCCAACCTCCAAAGTGAGCATACTTCCCAGGTCCAACTGCTGGCAGTATGACCGACCATAGTCACTTCAACAATGTCCGTGTATCCCTGATACACACAGAAGATTGGGAAATAGCGCATTTAGTAACATCGTGAAAACGCTTATGGAGACATTTGTCTGAGAAAATCAACTAGGGAAACTCACAACAATATCAGAAATATATTTACCTCCTCAGCACCCAACGTTCTCGACAAAATAACGCCCTTTGTAACCCGGTCTGGGATGAAGTAGGTGAGCAAGAACCAAGTCTACATCACCTGGAAGATTTGCGCATAGCGTCCACCACATCCAAGTAGGCGTATCGTGCAAACGGTTGTGCACCAACGGAGTTAAGGATTTGAGCAGTGCTCACTGAAATCCATCACGAGCAACAATTAAGCCGTCTACTAATTCGCCGGTTCACTATCGAACATGATACAAACGCGCGTTTTATCGTGTACTCCATCAAACTAATTACACATGCGTAAAGAAAATACTGAGCGAAACTATACTCGAGAGCAGAACAGTAAATGACCAGTTATCTTCATGGTAATATCTTGTTTAACGTAAATATCCCCAAAAATAAATCCGGGAGAATATGGAATGCGTTCAGGTAAATCAAACAGGTAATAGGGAGAATTGACAGTAAATGTGAGTATGTCCAATTGTTTGCTGGTGGACATATGTGAAAAACAGAAATAAACTAGGGCACCGTACCCCACAACCACCCCACCGTAACCTTAGATGGTCCCCACTATAAACACAACGTGTGTGATAGTAGGAGGACGATTATCGTAACACTAACATGTGGGACGGCGGATAGTTCATCCGTTTCAGACACCTATCAGTGAAGATCGAAAAATATTTTAAGAGCGCAGAAGACAACAGTGGACTAAGGCTGGAATACTGTGACACGGTTGTTAGCTGGATCGCTCCATATTGTTAGTAAAAAGGAGGACGCATTCGCGCATCACGTATGTCAGTTTTGATATGTACCGCCACTGCAGAGTATGAGCCAATAGGACCCAGCCAGTTGGTGATCACATTCGGTAGGCTCCAAAAAGAAGTTGACAAACATGGTTAGCACCTAAAGTCACATGATTTCTCGGGCTGCACTCAACTGACTCGCGAAGTCTGCTAATAAGCTGTATCCAGAATACTTGCATCTATAATGCAGCGGGCGCCTTTTAATTCTGAGCATACTGAGCAACCGATTCTGATCCAAAAAAGAATACGGTAGTGAAGGCAGGCTGCTTAGTGATAAGGTGCTAACGCACGAGGAGAGTATCATAAAATATACGGAGGAGAATGACAACAATTCTCTGTATTAAATCCACCAAATTTACAGGTTTCGAGGCCGGCTATTCATTTAAACATGACCAAATAAAACAGTCAGGTAAGGGCGGAGGGCGAATGCAACCAGGGTGCGCGTAACCGGAGATCTTTCAGTGGGAGTTAAGGAGGGAGAAACTTCGCGAGAGCAAGCTTCGACAGGCAAACGACATCCGGCCTTAATATTGCGTCAACATTAGTGTTCTTTGGAGGTATATCTTGCCACAAGCATAATCCGAGTGACCATTTCAGTTTTCGTGGGAAATACTCGCAGTTCCTACCAGGCGGGTTTTCAGTGTGGAAGTTTGACCAACCAACAAGAGGGGAACGGATTAAGATAGGAAGCATGGTCACTAACGTTCTATCTAACACACCACGGCTGTCAGATACCCAGCTTAGTCAGCTGTCCCAAAAGTCACAGGCATTCACGGCTTGCGTGCTCAATTCCCAAGTTCAACTGCCATAAATATTGGTGAATGGGCTACGTCCAAGCCGTCTACCGTAGTGAACGGTCCAGACTTTTAGAAACAGTTTCCAATATGACCTTCAGTCCATTGCGCTCACTGTAGCTTTTGCCAGTCCTGTTGGTTCTACGCACCATACATTCCAATCATTCACCGTTAACTGTGTCTCGAACATTCCACTATTGTTGACACTAGCAGTGTCGAATCTTTTTAACTGTTCACTGAGTGAAGTGGCTGGAACCTCCTTTTACCGTGGATTCTGCTGCGTTTACCACGAGACATGACTTACCTATTTTTGGAAAATGCATACTTCCACTCACAAATGCACAGTGGGTTACTTATTGTACCTCCATTTTTTCACTGATTCTGGTCCATCTGTTATTGGTCTTGAGTGCATGGAATTTTTGATGCTTTCTCTTATATTATCCGTTGAATCTTCGGAGACCGTAAATCTCGTTTCCAATTCTGTTTTGGGGTTGAAACACTGACCAAAGACGCATCCGCGACTGAACCGGAGCAGATAAGAACTTCTGAGTCTATTACGAATCAGTACCATCAATACAACAGCCAGGACATTTACTTGAATCGAGGCAGATGTTATTCAGATTACCATCCATAACGGAACATCGTGTGTTATTGTTGTTTCAGTGCATGAATAAGCACGATTTCATCGACCAATGTGCGGCATTATTACTGCTGCGTAAAAACTACCCCTGAGTTTGAGCTCAGTGCACTGCCGATTAATATCGCGTGTTTCCAACTATCATATCACCAAACACTTATATGGATTCAAAATTTGCGCCACACCCAATCTGCTCCTATCTTTTGACAAATGAGGTCACTAAGAGTTCGATTATGAACCGCGGTAACCGTGGACAGTATTCTCAGTGCACTTTCGTGAGAAATCTTTGGCAACAGCATTTCCGTTCTCCCATCCTATCAGGTCAGTGCAAGACTTTTCACAGTCAACAAAAAGAGTCTATAAGATCCGTTGACCAACCTCACTTTACTTGTACGACGTGAACGTTACTGTAACTCCGTGGCTGATAGATCATTAAATGTTCCAACGGCTATGGGACATTCCTGACTAGCCCCACGATGGGCGGTGATTAAGGTGCCTACAGAGCTGAGTGCTGGATCCAGCCAGTGCAACGCACTGGTAAGCTCTTTGTACTGACTGTATAGTTCGTCATTTCAGCTTGTAAGTCCGTTAGTTTTCTAAATTTATTTGTATATCGATAGTAGGAACTGAACACTGCTTAGCATCGTTCTTTTCCTGATATGCACCAAACTTTCATGCTGATAATACCGCTTTGGTGGCGGATTTATGCTCGCGATGCTATTATCTTTTTCTTTGATTTGCATGCTCAAGGATTTCCCGTCCTTATGCTAACGCAAGTCGGAGGTCTTAGTGAAAAGATGGCGTGTCTGCAACTAAATATATCTTAACGATCTACTCACCGTGACACAAGCGGACTCCGTTGTAGGCAAGCACATACATCAGGGTGTTGGACGTTCGAAAATCCTTAACATAACCGCACTTCAGCCGCCAAAGCAGACGAGTGTTGATAAGAACTCCCAGTGGCCCTAAGAATTCAAACGAACAACGGATTGTTAAGTGGTGTTCCAACCGGTGATGGTTAGAACCTTTTCACTCCAAAGAACGCATACTAAGATACTGGAGATAATGTGGACTTATTATGAAGTTCACAGTAAAGCTGCGGAACCCACAATAGCACAGCAACTCGGATGGTAATGATTTGTAGCAAATTTACTTTCGAAGAGCAACATAGAGGTGCACGTTCGTGCTCAGTAGCCAACCATCGTGTCGCAACGATCTATCGGCTTAAGGGACGTCGAAGGTGATTTTACCACACCAGGCCTACCTCTCATTATTGCGCAACAGCTGCTGTCTTGCTGGTTAGCCTCGTGCAGGCCGTCCACATTGTAAGCACCTCTTGTGGAAGGAGAGATGTGCGTGAGTCCCTTGTTGAGCATGCAGAGTTTCTGCTGAGCTCAAGTTTATTCTCTTTGAGCGCGGCAACTTCTACTGTGGTGCGTCGCACCTGGAAATGACGAAAGATGAAATACCTCACCGTTAGAGAGAAGGGCCTGTACCCATCGTAATGTTGGTCTTGCGGTGCCTGGCGATAGATATGGTCCAGTGCGATTTGTTCTTCACAACATCAGCCAAAAGGGTGCAGTAACACGCATAATATACACAATACGATTCATCAACTGTACAATTAATGCTGGGTATGTTTGAGTTTTACTGTTTACGTAACAAAATATTCCGACAAATTTGGCCGATGTAAGATATTTAAATTCAAGTATGCACGAAGTTTTCACGACAGTTCCTGGCCATTTCACTTGATGAGTCCTCAGCATATTTCCCAATCATTTCAATTTTTGTTGCCTCCTGACCATTTCCACTGTGCAAATAACATCATACAAAGATACTCCCGCGATTATTTGAAATTGTTCTATGTTGCTAACGTTCTGCGCTCTCATCGGCCAGTGGAGCAACTGAGAATAAAGTGAATTCATGCATTCAGAAGTCAGAGGGGAGTGTTAGAAATTATTGCGTAGGGCGGAGAGTTCCACTTCGAAATGTTGACGCCACTGGAATGCACTCGCCTGAGCATATGAGCGGAAATATCTATTCCTCGCATCGAAATTGCTTGAAATAAACCATACTGTCTATCGTCGTAAACACGCTGGTTTCGAGGTGGTTATGACACGGAAAAGCTAGTTATATAAAGACATTGAAATTGAAGCCGTTCGAATTGAAAATTTTACTTATTATCGTGTGGACCTTCCTGTATGTTACGGAAGTATGGGCGGAGGCGTTTTCGCTTACACCAATGGCACGTGGTGTTTTCTTGTATGCCTTCTATTCACTTGCTCAGAAATCTATGTGAGTTTTCCAAATGTCGAGTGCGAACTCAGATTCTCGACTGATTTTTGTTCAATTTTTGCCTGAGGTTCTTCCTTATCTCACAGTTGTTTCATCGAAGAAACCGGCATATTTGTTTACCATTGTTCAAAATCTATTCTAGACGCAGATGTACGATAATTTCAACCACTTCAATACCACCCTACCAACTTACTTCTACCTGTGAAGCTTTGACCTCTCCAATATATCTGGATGTAAGTCTAGATCTAGCAATCCTCCATGAGACGCAATCGCACGAAGTTCAAGTGCGCGCCCAATTTGGCACATGTGAATGCTCTCTTTTGACGCTTCCTTATATTTTACGGTGAGACACCTCACAAGCCTTTCAATCGTTCTGCAGATCACGAAATCAGACGTCATCAGTCTCTTTCTAAAGGTTGCGGTGGGTCCACGGAACTAATACCTTCATCCGACTTGAGCCTTTTTGTTCAGGACGACCCGTATATTTCCTGTGGTCAGTCAATGGGCTTACACGGTTTTAATAATGATAATAATGTATATTTCTTAAGGCCTGTGTAAGAAGCACGCGGGTTATGCGAGATCACTGCAGATATGAAACACTGCGATACAAAACAAATAATTAGACAGAATCACAAACGTGAAACCTACTACCAAATAAGACTTGATCGAAAAGAAAATGATTGTAGTTTATGAAAGTTGGACACATGCAACAGGAAAATCGATTGCTCGCCCGATCCACAGAATCAGTCAGGAAAAATGGGATGTTACCTTTCACAAGGTGGTGTGGGGGTTGATGTTCCAGATAGTTTGAGGTCACTCTGGAGAGAAGGTCCAAAATGCATCTTTGGAGTGTCTTGCCATTGCAAGGTATAATTAGCTCCTGAAACACGCTAAAATAAAATAACTCTGCCGCGGAAGAACGGAAAATTTTGAAGTCCAGCAAACGGTTGAACATACTATAGCGCAGGATTCTGTTGATTCCTGGGAACCGTCGAAAGGTTAAACATCTCGCAAATTGTTCAGCCGAAACGACGTTCCGCGAGTTGATCAGTTGCAGAAAAATTCCACGCACCATAAATATTTATGGGATCAAGAAAAAGAACGCAGTTTCACAAGTCAAATGAGAAAGTGTGTGGTGTTCACATTTACTATGATGAACAATATGTATGTGAAATTTTTTGACGATTAATTCATTGGATATAATTACTTTTGCTATGGTTTCTGAAATATATAACCCTGTCAAGTGTTTGTTGTGGCACTTTGCTATGCATTCAGGATTCATTCAGGCAAACGGGATATTGAGTGGACGATTTGAGAGGCCTTATAAAGTGTGCATGTTCTAAGTAGAAATCATGTAAGGTCATTTTGCTGGGTTCAATAATAACCGCCAATTTTGTACTATCTAGCAATCTGGGCAATGCGTATACATGAATGAGCGCATGTCAATGAAATAATGTTGAGCTGTGAACGGTTGAGTGAGCATGCAGTGGGCCAGATGATAAACGGCCGCGTGAACAAAGGATAAAACGAACCGTTTTAAGCAGGCTGTTTTCGACGGAAGTTAGACAGCGGGAGCCGTTACCTAACTTATACGCAGCTGACAACTAAAATTTTCTGGATCACACAGGGACAGAGAATTTGAAGATAGGCACTGTGTTTAACATATTACGATAACTGTCCAAACGCTTTTCAAAACGATGAATGTTGTTATTGGCTCTGACTTCATTCTGACGTATATTCCAAATGTAGGAATACCTTACAGTAAAGGAGTTTGCGCGTATATTTTTCCGAGATAGCAGAGTTGGCAAGGCGGGGCCCCCATTTCATAGATTATATGGAGGGCTGTGTTGTAAATGGACGGTGAACGCTGTGGTGAAGGCGTCCGAATGTTTGAGTTCATAAAGAGGTGTTAGGTCCAACTTTAGTCTGCGCAACCTGAGTTTGACAGCGGTGTCTATAGATTATTAACGCAAGAGTTACTTATCACCAAAAGATAATGACGCCAATAAAAAGCATGCATGTATAACACGTAATTAACAGTGTGACATAAAAACGAATAATGAGCTAGATAACCAAGTGTTTGAACTTATCAAAATCCTGCTAGTTCTGTACACATGATTGTTGCAGATCACTGCTTGAGTATGCGGAGACTTGTGGGAGAGTTTCAGAGAGTAGGGTTGATGTCAGTATAATCCTTGACTCGTAATTCCTTTGCTGTGTGAGACAGTACGAGCCTCGGAGCCAAAATCCTTTCGGTGCCACTGTGTACCATTTAGTTCATGTCCTCCAGTACAGGCACGACGCTGTTCTGTTGTGTCTCAAACCTCCACTTGTTTTTACATGTCAAAGGGCCTGACGGCTTTTTGGTTTGATCGTGAACATGACCAATGACAGGCCCACCAAGAGTGAGATAATTTGTGCGTGTGTGGAGGGGGAGTGGGTGAGAGAGGGTTGTACAGGCACCTGTGGTGTTGACATGATTGGGATGGTCCACCGGGCCAGGTGCATCACGAATGAACACGTCTGTTTCACGAGGTCACTTTGCGTTTCGGATTGTAGGGTGAAAAGGCCGCGGGACATCGGACCACGTTGAGGTAATTAGCGCGGACAAACGGAATGTGTCAGTTATGAATGTCCTGTCCAAAGTGACATCTACAAGATGAACGAGGAAGAATGTCCTAGTAGGCTTTTGGCAAACGGTCGCTGATGGTTTTCAAACACAAGCCCATCAGACTTGTGTAGATGGCATTAAGTGAGTTCACAATACTCGAGTTAAAGCCGAGCACACAATTGTAAAGCGTCAGCTTTGCATCCGGTTGAGTGAACGTCTTTTAGATACATCTGGTTGTTCTTTCAGTTTTCGCTACATGAAAACATTTGTTCGGGACAGTTAAGGGAGTTCCAATGCCGAATTCTTGGATCTCTGACGAAAATGGCGGTATAATTATTGTATAAGCCTAGTGAGACATACCCATTTGGTAATGTACAACCATAAGTGATGATGTTCGATTTGTTCGCTGAGAACGACATCAGCCATGTTTTGCTCCACAACTGCAATGACGCTAAGTCCTGTCGTATATTTTGTGGACAGAAATCGATGTTACTGTGCTAGCGGAACGATTTTCATGTCGTCAGCAATCAGAAAGAGCTTATTTTGTTTCGAGTGTTATCCTCCGATTTTGAATGTTTGGGTGCGACTTTCAGGATGTGATGGACGTCTGCTGTACAAGGGGTCTTGTATGGCAGACGATGTTTTTTGATCAAGAGGCGCTTATGAGGTAATTGATCAAAGGCCTTCCGCATTTCCTCTATCGGTCGACATCGACACATGGCTTAGGAATTTAAGCTGACATGTCATACAAGAGCGCCCGCTAGAGCAACAGTACCGCGAGAGGTTTAAGCATTTCATGACTTTAAGAACTCGATTATGTGCATCTTCATTATCCTTTCAAACATTCTAGAGCAGACTGATGTGTGATTGTTGGGACGAGAGTTACTGACGTCCTGCCTTAAAACAGTTTTGTGGTGGGGAATGATGATTGACTTATTCCCATCGAGGGTGAAAGTTGCTGCACGAAAGTGATAGGGTAATCAAATTGAGTGGAAGGAGGGGTATGTCCCCACTTCATTGCTGATGACCACTGATGGGATACCATCTGGTCCAGGATGGATTGAAAGCTTAATAGCACATAACTGTCAGCGAATACTTTGAACATCAATCCAAACATTCCTCAGGACTCTGCTTATTTTCGACAAATTATTGACAGGTAGTAAGGCGCTTCCCACGCTGAACGAAGCAGCGGAATGTGAATTAGAGGTTCCACATATTTTAACACGGTCGTCAACAACCGTTTTTTCTTCACCGGTAACAATCTTGATAGAAGGGCTCTTCGCGGAATTTCTCCATGTCATCAGATGCATTGGATTCATGCATCTGTGCTCGCTTTGGAGCGCCAGCTTCTCTTTGTTCATATGAAGGAGTTACGTCTGAAGTTCTGTGCTCGAACATTTGGGGAGAAATCTAGTGTTCTTCTCTCTCTCAACTTAGCCATTTCAATTCTGTCAGTCTCCTTTGTGGTAAATGTTCCACATTACACACGAATCGGTGCGTTTTGACTTTATAGGAGCCAGAATGTGGATACAAATTATCGGATGTTTGACAGATTCCCCGGCCGCTCTGTTTGAAACTAATGTGATACCTCTGCAAGAATGCATCCTAATCAATGAATATAGTCGGGAGGTAGAATAAAACTGTCGACTGGATAACCACAGTGAACTGAAACACACACTTGACTAAATTGTGGTCGCTTCCTGAGACTAGGTACCTATGGTGAACTTGAAACCTCTGTCTGGAGGGACGATGGGACATGTTGGCTCCATCTATTTAGTTAAATGTATGGAATAAATTTGGCCCGCTTTGCTGAAAATGAGGCCCAGTAGATAACAGGCCCGTTAAAGTCGCCGTCTAATAGTTTGTGTATACAACGCAGTTCTGGTATATGATTCATGATCGCTACAAGGTAGCACTGAGCTGTCTATGAGTGCACTCAATAAGCAACTCGCGAGCGCCAGCAGAGACCGTTGATTTTGTCAAGGTTTGTTGTGCTATTTTGAGACTGCTGAGGATTGTCTGATGTTGAAAGGTAGCGCTACGCTTTACTCTCTTCCCCAAATGAGATACATTACTCATCCTTGTTCTTGCACAACCTGCTTTGATCGTTTCCCTTACCCCTATTTATTCCGAGCCCTGTAAACTTCCAAATGCCGAAATTAGACATTTTTCTTCCATATTTTTTCTTGAGTAACTTATGATTCCCGTCATTTCTCGATATATGAACAGTCTTTTTGCTCTGAACATTTCTTCGAGTGAGCTCAACCCATTTCATCGTCCACCATTGTTGATCGGTGCCTGGTTGTCAATTTGTTGTGCGGGCACTTCCTTTCTTTGATTTCTGAGGATTTTCACATTCAAGGTGAGAGAATTTTCTTGTACATTGATTCAATTAGTACCGTAATAAATCCAGTTATTACGAGCGCCTTCTCGTCAACCGTTTCGAGGATAGATTATCTATGTCGTTGAATATTGAGAGGCAATCACTGGATCAACAGATTACGCGTAACTCGGTGTGGACTTGAATCGTTAGCGAACGACTCAATAGAGACAGCTAACCACAATGCGTCTTCGATTTTTTGAAGACTAAACTCATCAAGTGTTACCAAGAAAGACTGCCTCCTAACCGTTTCTCCTATTCCTTTCTACTAAAATTTCGTTATATTCACGTTCTAGTGATCATTGTTTCTCGTTTATGGGAAAGTTTATCGCCCTGTTCCTGATGGTTCTCACTTTGGTCGATGGCGTGCTCTCTAATGACTTCCGAAGTGTTATGCTGTTCCCCTGGTTCTGTCTGATAGTATTCCCGTTTCATTCCTAACTTCGCCGATGGGACAAATAACCTTTTGAGACTGACTAACGCAAACAAGCCCCCGAGTTCTGCTGAACTTCCTGTCTTCCGATGCACCATTACGTAGGCTCCCTCCAAGTTTACCGTCAGCACTGGTTACCAATGCTTCCTTAAGATGAAATGAAGCTGTGCCAGAACAGGAGGGCTATCCTGTCATTTGCACCTCTAGACATCCCAGTTCAGTAGATCTCGAAAGTGCGCGAATACAGAAGAAGGCATTAGCAGTTTACTGGGCCATCAGTAGGCCACAGTTACTTTCCCAGTATACTTTTCACTATATTCATCGATCGAAGAACCATCAAATTCATCTGTAATTTCAACGAATCCCTTGGTGAGCCTTCCGCGGCGTTTGATCAGTAATGGAGTGTTGCTTCGGCTGCGTATGTACATAATACCCAGCATCTCAGTGCAAAATTCATTCGGGACGTTATCTATTCACCTCGGAGTGCTGACTTTGGAGATGGTGTTGATTTGGACTGTTTACTGACACAGCCACTTCCGGTTTCCCACTTTGATTTGCTTCATGACATTCGAAAATGCAACCGTACAACCTTACCTGGAACAATGGTGTCGGCGAAGATATCCTAAATGCTACGAGCGTCGAGATGACCTCCTTGTTATTGCCAGTGGACTGTTGTGTCGTGATGATGGATTTGTTATCCCTCTCACATTACGATGTGGTGCAATAGACATTTAACATTGCGACAATCTAGGAATTGAGAAAATGATCCCTCTGACCGTTTGGTGGCCGGAATTGAATACTGCATTGCTTACCAGTCCTGAGAGATGTTCTGAGTATGTACACGAAGTACGATTGCGAAAATCAAAGTGGACACCCAGGCCAGTGAGCTGTGATGCACGCTGAATACTGTAGTTCACTCTCGGATAAGTACCGTACTTTGATTATCCTTGACTCGTATTCAAGCTGGTTGGAGGTTTATTGTACGCCGTCAGCAGCTATAGACTTCATTACGATTGCATCGCGGAAACTTTTGAACGGAAAAATATTACCAAGTGCATTGGTGGTACTCACTTCACTGCGCAGAGGTTTGAAGAACGGCTAGAAGAAGTAGGACATAGATAGTTGCTCAATGTACGGGGACATACTCTGTCCAGTGATGCCGTTGGGAAGCTTGTGCATAGTTTCGGAAGTGCGATAAACTGTATCAACTTGTCTAATTATGGAGAGCTGGCAATTGGCATTCAGTAACTTACAGGGCCACGGGTGACAGTTGGGAAAACAGTGGCAATACTTGGTGTAGGAATAGAAATATTCAGTGGAGTTTTTCAAGGAATATAGCAACACTCATTTCCATTTGGTTGTTGGTTGTATTTGGCATTGTTAGAATTGTACATGTTTAGGTGTGCTTCACCCGCTGTCATGTGGCACAGGCTTATGAATCGGAAGCTCTAAGGGAGGGCCCTGATCGCTTGCCGGAACAAAGTATCCAAGGGTGAGGAGACGAGTCGGAGATTTATACCACTGCTGCATGCAGTTGTTTATCACCGCTGTGTCTCTGCAGGCAGCTGACTAAGAAAACGCGAGTGTGTTGTATGGCTGTAGGTGGCAGCACGTAGATCAACACTCCGGGGTACTAATGAGTAGTCGGGGATTTGGTTTACTTCCAAGTCGACCATCACTCACACTTGATCGCAGCGTTTGCATTCGGATATATTTCGCAGCCAGCCCGCTTCGAAAAGGAGCACTAGACTCGAGTTTCGCTCTCATTAGAGCTCGCCAGTAGTGCATATTCTTGCAACGGCCGGGAGTTGAACGTCGGTCATTCTAATCATGAGGTAACCGTGTTGACCACTGCGCCACTGTCCTCACATTAGGCACGACCGAATCATCACATCTGAACGCTCAACCACTCTTGCTTGTGAGCAGTGATCAGGTTGCCCGATCGTCTTGAGCCTCGTCTCGACCTCCACCTCGATCGTTTCGACCTACGGGGTACATTGGTTCCCACTTAAGATGGAAGATTAAGGTAATTTTCGGCTTGAACCTAAGGGTCAGGTTCGACGTAGTTGAGAGCGTTTATCGTGATCCGGCATCCAGTGATCTTGTAAAGTCCCTTTCAGTCCCGTCATGTAAGGTAAGTCATTACAGGAGTTGTGGCGATTGCGCAGTAGTGGCCAGTTTCTTGCGCTTGTGAGGTTTGCGGATTCTACTTCAATGCGACATTTGGAGGAGCCGAAGCTTCAGTCCATTCATTTAAAATATATTTTAGCAGACTGTGCAACTATGGTCAGAACAGTCGCCTACTACTATGACACACTTATGAGACAGATATGCAGTGTGACTGCCGCTGTTGTCGTTATTTTGATTCTCCCAGAAGTTTGCTGCCTGATTATCTCCCGAGGCCCAGGGTTAGGATATAAAGAAAAGTTTGACGAACGGTTTCTAGGTGTGCGAAATTGTAAAAAGGAAAAAAGCAGGACAGAAATGAAAACAGAGGGGAGATATAGCATAGCGCACAGTCGCAAAATATCCAGCGGACTCAGGGAACACCAGCTGCCTATACTGGTCAGGCAATTGCTTAACACCGCCCGCCTCCCTGGCTAGTGGCACTTTCGCTGGCAACTTATCTCAAGAGTCCGCAATTTTACACGCCAAGAAGTGAAACTAAATTCTTTTCGGCAACTCGGCTTCGTGATTTTCCATTCAAACTTTCAAAGAGATGGGTTGCCACTGTGGATTAACTACCACTCACCGGTATCAAACAAATCTTCTAGTGGTTTGTAGGCTTCAGCCAAATCCTCGAGTCTACATCTTCCCCTTAAAAAGAAAAGCTTCGTACGCGTGAGTTTCATAAACCAATCTGCAACACGACGCATCACTCTTTCTGGTACTTTTACATCCCAAAAATTTGTGGAATTTGGGCTCACATGAGCATCAGGACGCGTCAGCACGTACGCATTGGACAAGCCTACTAGAACCCCCATGTCCCCAAAATCCACAGTCTACTTGGTCAAACGCAGCGCCCTGCTCCCTTTACTGTGACACTTATGGCTTGGGTGAAAAGTTCGGGATTCACTTCTTTTTTTCGTACGTAAATCTCCTACCTCCGACTTTTGATGAGCCACCACGAAACGTTCACATTTTCCCACGTATCAGATGGGATCCAGCAATTGTTTGTATCTGGTCACGTTCAGTAGTAGTTCCTTGTGTAATGTCCGCTGGTTGACTCTATCTCGATGTTTTTGAATGACCTCTTTGTTTAAAGAGCCAAGTGATTTCAAGTTTTCTGTAAACATATGGCATTTACAAGACGAGCACATGAATAATTCTGTGAAGAATACAAGGAGAGTGAAAGCCCCAGAACGGATCAATGAAAACTCCACTCTTCTTCATCATTTAACTTGACAGGACATCTTCAACCAGAATGCTTTGAGTTTCTTCAGAAAAATCCTAAGGCTAACCAAGTCAAAGGCCTTGTGAGAAGTCGAGTAGCGGACCTTCGCTTTTCCACATTACCTGAACGATTCAGAATTTATCAAGGATCAATATCAACGTTGTTTTACAACACTGGCACCCCACAAACTCAAGCTACTGAACTTGTATGAGCCCACTCTCCGTGAAGTGGTTCGAAAACTTTTCCCCGAGTGTCCTCTTCATTAGTTTCAGCAAGATAGACGAAGAAAAACAGATAGACAGTCCTTAGAGTCCCCTTATCGCTAGCTTGCATAAACAGTGGTAATCGCAGTCATCTTCCATTCCAGCTATTATCTAGTTTCACTAACTGTGTGCTAAACAAACGGTCCGAAAAGCTTATGAGGACCTCAGTTAATGGTACCGGTGATGCCCGATAAACATCAGCTGGCCTCGCCGCGTAGTGATTTCTCAACCTTGTCAACTTTTCCTCCACGTCTTCCACGTCAGTAAGCACACTCGCCACCACAGGAGCGCTTGAGATAGTAGATGGTCACAGGAAGTTCTCACTGTCAGGACTCCTCAAAGGTATTAATTGGTTACAAAATATTGATAAGTTGATACCACATTGCATGACTCTTCTTTCGACCATCTGAACGAAATTCCTCTGCCAAGCTTTCGAAAATTAGTTTGAGATTTCTAATGTTGGTTAAATAACTGGTCTTCTCAAGTCATCAGATTCTTTGTGTATGTGAGCATTAGACGGGCTCGAAGATTTCTGAAGAAGCAGCTTGTTGATTCACGTTCTAATTAGGTGCATAAGAAATTTCAAGATACTCAGTTCACAATGAGAATATATACCACAACGCATATGTTAGAAGCACGCTGGGTTATGCGCGATCACTACAGGTATTCACAACCCGTGCAAAAATGAATAAGTAATTAGTAGCATGAACGTGAAGCCCTTCATCGAGAAGGACGTGGTCAAAAGGCAAATGAATGTGGTTTAAGAAAACTTTGACGCGCGCAACAGAAGAGGGGACGGTTTGTTCGCTTCACAGATTCAGTCGCAAAAATGGGATGTTACGCTAACTTACGTTCTACAAGGTCGTGGAATGGGCAAATTTCTGAATGGTTAAAGGTCACTACTGGAAGAATGTTCGAACGCATCATTGAAGTGTTCTGTCATTAGGAGAAAGGAGTAGAGTCCGAAAAATTTTAAGATAGGTCGGCTTTGGCGAGGCAGGGTGGAAATTCCCGAAATCCAGCGAACGATTGGGCAGAATCCAACGCAGGGTTCCGTCGATTCCACGGAACCGTCGAAAGGTTCAACATCTCGCGAACCGACTAGCTAAGAACAGGTTCCGTGCGCCCATCCGCCGTAGAAAAAGTTCCTCGCTCAGTGGACAATATAAGGATCGGGAGGGAGAATGTAATTCCACACGTTAGATGAGAAAATGTGAGGTTATTACATTTACTGTGACAAACAATGTGCTAACGGAATTTTTTGACGAAGAACTTGTACGATATCATTAGTTTTGCAATGATTATAAGGATCTATAACCCTATCTATTGTTTGTTGTGGCATTTTGCTATGTACTCGAGATTTATTCGGGCATACGGAGATCTCCGTCGACTCAATTTAAATTAAGTCGACGGTTTGGAGGGCCGCATGAAATGAGCGTTTGATAACTAAAGCTTACGTGACGTCGTTCTGCGCCACGTTCACATTTCGATGGGCGTTAGAAAGCGGGGTGGTTATCTGCTTACTACGCATCTGACGGCTAAATGTTTCTCGGACCACACTCGAAAATGTCATCAGGTGATACAGAGAGTTTGAAGGCAGACATTGTGTTTGTCAACTTAAGATAGCTGTCCAAACCTTTTTAAAAACGCTGTGTTGTTACCGGCTCGGACTTCATTTGGAAGTTTATTCCAAATGTAGGACTACTTTACGAGGACGAAGTTTGCACGTATATGTTTCCGGGATATCAGGGTTGGTAAGTTGGAACCCTTACTTCTTAGGCTATATGGAGGGCTGTGTTGTAAATGGATGTTAAGCGCTGTGGTAATCACATCCGTATGTATGAGTTTATACAGCAGCGTCAGGTTCAACCTTAGCCTATGCAGCGAAAGTGGATCAATACCAAGTTTTTCACAGCGCTGTCTGTAGGTGAGCCAAGAGAAATATACTAATAAGCTTTTGGTAAACGATCGTTGAAGGTTTTCCAACACAAGCTTATCAGGCTTGCGTAGATGACAGTAAATGAAAGTGCAATACTCAAGTTGAGGCCGAGCACACATTTCGTAGAGCATCAGCTTCGCAGCTGGTAGACTGAACGTCTTTTTGATACAGCCTATTGTTCTAGTTTTTGCTACCTGGAAGCATACTCGTCCAGAGAAATTGGAGGAGTATGAGTACTGTGTTCCTAGATCTCTGACCAAAGTGGCTGTATCAATATTACAACTATCTAGTGAGATGGAGCCATGAGGTAATTCATGAGCATAAGCGATGATGTTCGATTTGTTTGTTGAGAACGACATCAGCCATGTTCTGCACCACAACTGCAATGACGCTAGGTCCTGCTGTATATTTTGTAGACAGAAATCGATGTTACTGTGCTAGCGGGACGATTTTTATATCGTCAGCAAACAGAAAGGGATTGTCGTATCTAATAACATCGTATAGGTCATTTATGTACATTAAGGAGAGCAACGGACCCGGAACGCTTTCTTGGACCACCCCATTAGTCACTGGTTTTGGTGTTGAGTAGTGCTACCCTATTTTGTCTGTTTCAACGCCATTTCCAAGGTATAACGACAGCCAGCTATACAGGGAATCTTGTATGCCAAACGATGATATTCTGATCAGGGGCGCTAACATGGCGGGCGAACTGTTTCACATTCATTACCACCTGCTTTGTTCCGCCCGACCAAACTGATCGATTGACATGTGTTAATACTTGCTGAATCATGCACATGATTGGTTGCTTTGTAATACGCTGTTGTGTAACTACCAATCGTGTACCGCGGCCGGAAGGTCACTGTTTGCGCGTTGGTTCATTCACACGCTTGTTCACTTTCACGCTTGCGACTGTCAATACAGTACTCGTTTTCCCAGTGTCGTTTTGCCGCACCAGTAAACAAAACATTTGGCGACGGAGGTGGAATATGTATCACTCGATCTCACACATGATCAGGAGAAGGCTCTTTGAGCGCAGGCATTACTACGTACAAAACTTATGGACTCGGTGTTGGCCAAGTTAAAATCGTTCGGACAAATCAAGAAAGAAGCCAAGAGCGAATCAGAGCTGAAATAAACCGTGGGTGCATCCATTCAAGATTTCCGATATGATCCGGATAATGGAATCACATTTACGACGTGGTACAATCGTTACGAAGATATTTTTCTGGTTGATGGATCTGAGTTGAGTGACGCAGCTCAAGTGCGTTTATTAGTGCAAAAACCGGGCACAATGGAGCACACGCAATACTGCAAATATGTGTTATCTAAACATCCTCAGGATTTCAAACTTAAAGACACAGTCGCAAATTTCAGCATCATTTTTGGTGAGCGCACACCCCTGTTCAACATTCGATATAAATGTCTTAAACTGAACAGATAACCCGATAGAGACATAGTCACGTATGCCGGAAGAGTTAACAAGGAATGCGAACGCCTCCAGATTCAGAAACTTACTTCAGATCAGTTTAAAAGCCTTGTCTTTGTTGTGGGACTTACGTCGCGAGCTGATGCAGATATTCGCACCAGACTTCCAGGGAAACTTGACATTATGATAGAACCCTCGGTGCAGAAGCTAACGGCTGAGCACTTACGCCTTGTAAACCTCAAGAAGGACACACAGATGGTTCAGGGTAGACAAGAGCATCAAGACGATCTGTTTGTCGATAAGATTACCAGAAACAGTACATAACAACACACCAGAGGACCGATGGGGCCACCGACGGCCTGCTGGAATTGTGGACAATGGCACTATGTTCGATTTTGTCCATTCCGTTCCCATCAATGTCGACTGTGCAGTCACTATGGCCTCAAAGAAAACCATTGTTTCCATAACCGGAATTTCATACCCAAACCAGCAGGCAATCGTGAGAGAAGACAGTCTAACATTGTGTTTGCGACGGAAGGACCTTATCTTTCGCAGCTGAGGAAATATGTGACTGTTTTCATCAACGGGTTTCCTGTGACATTGCAGATCGACACCGCCTCATATAGCACGATCGCATCGAGGGAAGATTGTGAAGCTATTGGGAAACCAACATACTTTCACACGAAGCGCGTAGCACGAAACGCTAATGATGATCAAATACAGTTCCTAAGTGAGTTCCACTGAGAATTTTCATTTCGTGACTCCCGTTGTTCGGGTGTTTGTTTTATTTCACCATCTGACAGCCTTAATTTATTGGGTATTGATTAAATTCAAAAGTTGAATGTGGAATGTATCGTTCAACTCTATTTGTGGCCCCCCAATCAACCCTCTGACACAGTATCGTATGACGTTGCATCCATCGTCTCTCATAAGCGCTCGGAAGTTGTCCAAGTTTTGCAAAATACATACTCCGATCTCTTTACAGGAAACCTTAGTTTATGCACCAAAGCAAAAGGGGTTTCATAATTGAAACCCAGAAGCACACCTGGGTTTCATCTTAAACGACCAGCGCCCTTCTCAGCAACGGCGACAATAAATGCAGAGTTCGACAGATTAGAGCGAGCAGGGGTACTTCAGCGGGTTAGTTATTCAACTTGGGCAGATCCCATTGTGGTAGCCAGGAAGGCGAACGGAGGTGTGCGCTTGTGTGGTGATTTTTCTACAGGATTGAATAACCCACTGGAAACGCATCAGTACCCACTTCCGAGTCCGGAAGACTCGTTTGCTCGGCTTAATGGTGAGAGAGTATTCTCGAAGATTGACTTACCCGATGCCTATCCCCAAGTTGAGATTGATGATAAATGTGAAGAACTATTGACGATTAATACGCATCGTGGGCTGTACCAATATAACAGGTTGCCTTTCGGAGTGAAGTGCGCCTCGGCGATTTTTCAGGAGATAATGGACATTATGTTGTCTGATATACCATATACCATGGCTTACATGGACGACATTATCATAGTCAGTTCATCTGTTGATGATCATATCCAGCATTTACATACTGTTTTCCAGCGTATCCGAGACTACGGCTTTACGCTACGAATAGAAAAATGTGAAATCATGCTCTCCAATATAAGGTACCTTGGTTACATCATTGATGAAACAGGTCGTCTACCGGATCCAGACAAAATTACTGTTATTGCTACGCTCCCAGATCCAAAGGATAAGACTGCCCTACAATCGTTCTTGGGATTAGTCAACTATTACAACAATTTTGTGCCTAACATGCACGATTTGCGTGCTCCACTAAACAAACTCCTACAGATTAATTCGGAGTGGGTATGGTCCAATGCTTGTCAGAGCTCATTTGAACGCATTAAACAAGTGCTGCTATCCGACCTTCTTTTGACGCATTACAATCCAAATCTTCCCATAATTGTCGCAGCAGACGCCTCGGAATATGGCATTGGCGCCGTCATACTTCATCAATTCCCAGATGGACATCATAAGGCAGTTTCGCACGTCTCACGCACCCTTACATCGGCAGAGAGAAACTACAGCCAAATTGAGAAAGAGGGTCTCGCTTTGGTTTACGCGGTCAAAAAGTTTCACAAAATGCTTCTCGGTCGCAGGTTCTCATTATGCACTGATCATAAGCCACTGTTATCTATATTTGGTGCTGCTAAAGGTATTCCCGTGCATACGGCAAATCGACTTCAGCGATGGGCTCTCACGCTTATGAGTTATGATTTTACTATCAAATATGTGAGAACTGGTGATTTTGGGCATGCAGATGCATTATCTCGGTTGATCTCTCAGAAGATGAGCACTAGAATACCAGAAGATACTGTCATTGCATCAATTAATGTGGATGCCGACGTCCGATATGTGTTATCAGACTCCATTCGCCATTTGCCGGTTACATTTTTGCAAATAAAAGAAGCAATGAAATTCGATCGTGCTTTGCAGCGTGTCTTGACATATCTGCGAGTCGGTTGGCCCAATAATTCAGTAGGAGCAGATATTATACCCTTCTACCGCAGACGGGACGCACTGACAATTTTGCATGGTTGTGTCATGATTAGAGGTCGTGTGGTGATACCGGCACCTCTGCGATCGGCGATACTACGTCAGTTACACGTTGGACATCCAGGCGTGACAAGCATGAAGGCGATTTCACATAGCTAGATGTTCTGGCCCGGAATTGACCAGGACATATAATCGACGGTACGGAGTTGTGAAAGCTGCGAACTGGCAGCAAAAGTGCCGCCAGAGTGAACGCGATTCCCTGGCCGGAACCAAAAGGTCCCTGGACACGTATTCACATTGATGTTGCTGGGCCTCTTAACGGTGAATACTATTTTGTTTTTGTCGCCGCGCATTCCAAATGGTCCGAAGTTATCCCGATGTCACTTGCTTTCACTTCTACCACCGTCACTGCGCTAGGTCAGCTGTTCTCTCAGTTTGAAGTCCCAGAAAGCATTGTATCCGATAACGGACCAAATTTCTCCATGGCATTTGTCAACTTTTTCAAAGCAATGGGAACACAGTTGATACACATACCTGTATATCATCCACAATCCAATGGACAGGTGGAGCGGTTTTTGGACACGTTCAAAAGAGCTCTTCAGAAACTGCAAGGAGAAGGAACTGTCCCTGACCTGTTAAATACTTCCTTGCGCAATTATAGATCAACCCCTAACTTCTCCGGTCCGGAAGGGAAATCACCAGCAGAAGCCTTCTTGGGTAGACGAATTAGAACGCCCCTAGATTTGACGTTACCATCAAAACCAAACGCCAACATGTGTAGTCGGGACGGTGGTAAAAATCACAGCAACCGTTCACAAAATAAACGCGTCTTTAAACCAGGGGGTTTAATATACATTATGAACGCAAGCCCCCACCAGAGATCCTGGATTCCGAGTAGAGTTATGAGACGCATCGGTTCTGTCATGTATCAAGTTCAAACTCAATCTGGAACGAACGTTCGTCATGTGAACCATATCCAGCACCGGTATACGGAAAAAGCAAATCAACTACTGTTGGATATACTGCTAGACACATTTGAATTGCCAACACCAGAGCTGGAAACTCCGGAAAGAGATGTTGCACAAGAAACTATAAATCATTTTGAGTGTAAACAGGCGAAATGTACACGGCCACCAGTCCAACAGTTGTCCATTAAACCCAGTCAAAAGTCTTAGGTGTAATAACCCCTTTTAAACGGAGGGATGTAACATGGCGGGCGAACTGTTTCACATTCATTACCACCTGCTTTGTTCCGCCCGACCAAACTGATCGATTGACATGTGTTCACACTTGCTGAATCATGCACATGATTGGTTGCTTTGTAATACGCTGTTGTGTAACTACCAATCGTGTACCGCGGCCGGAAGGCCACTGTTTGCGCGTTGGTTCATTCACACGCTTGTTCACTTTCACGCTTGCGACTGTCAATACAGTACTCGTTTTCCCAGTGTCGTTTTGCCGCACCAGTAAGCACAACAGGCGCTAATGAGGTACACAATCAAAAGCCCTTTGCATATCCAAGAGTCTGATAAATACCGCATGTTCGCTGCGTCGACGGACGTCGATGTGTGGTTTGAGAATTCCAGCTGACATGTCATACAAGAGCGTTTACCAAGGAAACAGTGCTGTGAAAGGTTTATAGGGTTTCCGTGTCATTAAGAACTCGACTATGTGTACCCTTATTATCCTTTCAAACA
The DNA here is from genome assembly GCA_008508345.1 of Paragonimus westermani. Lineage (NCBI taxonomy): Eukaryota > Metazoa > Platyhelminthes > Trematoda > Plagiorchiida > Troglotrematidae > Paragonimus > Paragonimus westermani. Next base: position 108,139 of record QNGE01001295.1, on the reverse strand, counting down.
TTCTCGAGCAGATTGACGTGTGGTTGATGGGACGATATTTACTAACGTCCTGCTTTGGGCCACTCTTGTGACGAGGCATAATGATTGAGGTTCTCCACTGAGGGGGGAAGGTGCTGGATAAAAGTGATAGGTTGAACAAATTGAGTAAGAGGATGGGTATATCCTCACCTGCCTGCTTGACGACCATTGGTGGGATACCATCTGGTCCGGGATGGATTGAGGGCCTAATGATAGCTAACTGTGAACGAACACTTCGAACATCAATTGGAACATTATTCGAAGCTTTACATGTTTTCAAAAGGATATTAGCAGATAATGTGGTGCTTTCTACTCTAAACGAGGCGGCGAAATGTGAGTTGAAGATTTCGCACATCGCTACCGGGTCATCGACAACCATTTTACCTTTAGAAGTGATAACTTTTATAGTAGGATACCTCGTGAAAATTTCCCCCCATCAGACGCACTAGTTTCGTCTATCCCTGCTCATGGCGCAGCGCGATTTCTTTTCGGTTAGATGACCGAGTTGCGTCTGACGTTCTATGCGTTCGAACATTTTGCTCATTTGCGTCACTAGGGAGAAGTCTTGTGTACTTCCGCACTTCGACTCAAGCATTTCAAGTCTGTCAGTCCCTTTCGCAGTAAGGATTCTACCTCGCACATACGAGCCGGCACTTTTTGATTTAATGGGGGCCAAAACGTCGCTAGTGAACGTTAGATGTCTGATAAATTCTCCGGCCGCTATGCTTGAGTCTGATGTGTAAAAGGAGGTTTTCCAATTTAAGGATCTTAGTAGGAAGGAAAAGGCATTTTAATAAATGAATTTGATCGGTAGAATACAACTGTCAGTTTGTTAGCCATACTGAAATCAAACAGACATTTGACAACATTGTGGTCGCTTCCTGGAAATTTTTGTGGAACGGATATCTTCACGGACGAAATACCTATGGTGGATATGAGATCCAATATAAGCCTCTGTCTGGGGGATGTTGAGACATGCTGGTTCCAACTATTCAGGTTAATGCATGAAAGGAATTCGGTCTGTTTTTCTGGAACAGCGGATGAGGTCAGGAGGTAATGGGCATGTTGAAGCCACCGCCTATTAGTTTGTGTTCACAAGGCATGTTGGACACATGATCCATTATCTCCATAAGGTCCGTCAAATCATTGCTTGCAGCATTAGGTGGTCTGTAGATGCATCCTCTAAGTAGCTCGCGAGAACCAACAGAGACCATCAACCACAACGAGTCCTCGAGTTTATGAAGCATAGACTAATCAAGCGTGACTACAGAAAATTGCTCTTTCAGGTAAATGATGCATCCACCTCCTCGTTCTGTGAGACGATCTCAACGAAACATGTGATATCCCACGATGCTCATCTGACTGTCTGGGATGTCAGGAAAGCACCATGTCTTAGTTTCGAGAATGATATGGGGATCAGATAAAAAGACAAAGGGTTTAAAAATGTGCATTTTACTAACCAGCGATCTTGCGTTCATTAGTAATAAGCTTACGGAATTCTTTTCAACAGATACAGCAGATAAACTTCCGAAGAACCTCATGACAGACGGGGCAATGGGTTGCGAAATACTAAATGGAAAGGCCTGATTTAAGGAATGTACCGATTTTCTGCTCGTAATCGATAGGGTGTCGTGAGGGTTTGGCTCCATGATATGAAGTGCTGGAAGAGTGCCATTATGAAGGTATGGCAGAGTGGGACTTGGGTAGGGGGGCCAGGTGGCGGTTGATGAAATATCGGGGGATGCACTAAAGAAGGACTGGTTTGGTGTACATTTGCGTTGTTGAGATAATGAGGTGATGACGAACTTACTGGGGTATTCAAATTGGGAACTTGGTTCCTGGTAGCACTCATATTTTGGGTAGGAGGATGAGTTACTACGAAGCCATCGGATAATGGATGGTAACCTTGAGACCTAGTATAGTAGTAGGTTGACCTGGAAGCAGTGGGAAACAAATTATGCGGTCTTACATGCGAAGAGTTGTTTCTTAGAATGTGGTTCTTAAAACCAGACTCATGACGCTTGTAAAGTTCTTTTGGTTTACTCTTATAATGTGAATCCAAAATACTGTGCTCTGGCGAACAATTCACAGGTCTTACTTTTGATTTAGGGCATTGTTCGGGTGTTGTGGACTCGCCGTTGGTATTTTCTACTACTACTACTACTACTACTACTACTACTACTACTACTACTATATCGTTTATTCTGAAGAGCAATTTACACAGCTTCTTGCAAAGAAAGAACAAGCGGCGACATCAGTATGAAATAAAGGAAATGGAATGAGGAGTATGCAGAAACTAGCTTACAGTCAAATATTGCGCGCTGCGTAGTTGGCAACATTGTACGGTTAACAGGTCCTCGCATGAGAATGACAAGCGTTAATAGTTCAAACATCAAACAAAAAGGTTGGGTGTGTGTACCAAACAGTGTGCAGAAAATTGGAGGCACTGGATAGGAGGAATAAAACTCGGTAAATGTGAAGTATTATAAACAGTAAATCCCACAAAATCACAGGCTCTTCATGGCATTAGGATGCTGTCAAAGTCAAGGTCCACGCATCGGGAGAGAATGTCCTTCATAGAAAGACGACCGTCAGGGAGGTGGCGACAGTCAACACCAGGTTCCCCGCATATAGGTGTCGTGGGTTTTCAGGGAACCAATAACAGTTAGTAAACATAGATCCGTGACTGCATAGGAGGGCAGTCCGAGTCAAAGAATAGCGCTACATGAAGAAGGGAACATGATTCCGCGGAAAGAAATAATCACAGGTGAATGAGAGACAGAGTTCACCTCACAGATCATGGTATGGAGGGTGGACAAAATGGCAGCTTTATGGGAGTCAGTACCGTACTTCGCAATCTTGTCCGTCCAGGTAAGTTGGCAACGGTAGTCATCCACTATACTGACATCAAGCACCACAGCAGCGCCGCCGCGAACGGCGATCACATCGGGTTTGACGAACGAGCTTGCTGTTGGTACTCGCAGCTCCTCGAAGACTGTATAGCCCAAGTAACGCAGTCGTCTCGCCAGGTCTTCAGCCACGCGGTTATGTCGAGCACAACGCGCATCGTGAGTGATCCAGCATGATTGAAGAATATGAACGAGGCTTTCTGGCTGACCGCAGTTGCCACGGCAGAGAACTGACTGGCCGCTCCGGTCACCTCGTGATTTTCGGACCTTGGTCCGCAGCAAACTATACCTAAGCTAGATAGCACGAATAAAAATCCTGGGGAAGATGCGGTCTGGATTGAACAGCCAACGATTGAATAGTAGAGAGCGTGATACTTCCCGATGACCGCAGCCATCCGGGGACTGATAGAGTTTATCGGTCCACGCAGCGTGGGCTTCCTCCTTGCTCGTCATCACTGCGCTAATACCACTATATATAACGGAGGGAAATTCCCCTGATGAGAAGTGGATGGACCCACTTGCGCAGCCGCGTCATTATCCGGGCATTTAAGCTGCTTTTTCCAGTGTTCTGAGTGACTCTGGGTGTCTTAGGTCCGGGAATTTCTCTGGTCAAGTTCTCGGTTGACAGAGGGAGACGTTGAGCGCTAGGGGATGTGATTTTAGCAACAGCCATGCGTTCCGTTGCGGAAACTTTAACGCTCCTAGCGTTATCAAAGCCAGACGCGGTTTGACTTCCAGTGTCCGCCTGGACCGGCGACGCAACGACGTTTCCAGCTGTAACTTGCGGGTTCAGAGAATTTGTGGAGCAGTCTAGATATACAGTCAGATCAATGAGATTATTGACTGCTTTTTCCGGGGAAATATTGGCTGGCAATATTACCCTTTGGAGTGGCGTCTTGTCACCGAACACTTTCATGGACTTAAAACTTGTGCCACGCCTGATTTCCTTTTGTCTTCTGTCAAATTTGTTCGCTACAAGTTCACTTGTAAACTGTAGCAACAATGAACAGTGCTTCCGCTGTACTTTCTTGTAAAGTCTTAAACAGTAGCACTCTTGTTCTTCCATTTTACTTGCTTTGAGTAGGATCCTTTTTGCTGACAACAGAGGAATTCTGTCAGGTACTTTAGATACCATAACTTTGCTTGCGCAGTGTAACCACTTTCCGTACGGGCCCCTCGCAGGCCACGGCGAACCAAAGGGGGACGGATGGCGGTTAGTGAGACTAGTGTCCCACATGGGCCGCGCGCGGGCCACGGCGGGTCAGGGAAAAAACTTGCGAGCGAAGCTTCCAACACGGTCCACAAAATTCGATTTTTTTAAAAACGGTTTCCCCATCATTCTCGCTACGCGTTCCAGGCTTGCTGACGCGACCCATGAAGAATATGCAAAATATTAGCAAACATGGAAGGTTTATTGGATAGTTTACACAAGTTTATCGGGAACATACAGTCCGTTGTACATGTGTTCGGGAAATTTCGCCATCGACGTTGGAGCGACTGTGCCACACTTCGATAAACAATTTGGAAACCTGCAGAGAAAAATGCAGGGGAAATGTGTATTGGACGAAAGTAAAACATATTAATACAAGTTTTACGGGCAGCTTTGTAATATCATATCTCCTTAAATAATGGAGATAGAGCAAACCTGAAGCATAACAATCCTACAGTATTTCTTCTGAGCATTGCAATAATACTACAAACATTCGTCTGGTCACAATGCGTAACATCAGTATAACCTCATGAACTTGGGCAATAATCGAACATGAACCATTATAATACACCTCACGGATATATATGAACCTCAACTCCTCAGTGGGGTGGTCCAAGAAAGCGTTCCGGGTCCGTTGCTCTCCTTAATGTACATAAATGACCTATACGATGTTATTAGATACGACAATCCCTTTCTGTTTGCTGACGATATAAAAATCGTCCCGCTAGCACAGTAACATCGATTTCTGTCTACAAAATATACAGCAGGACCTAGCGTCATTGCAGTTGTGGTGCAGAACATGGCTGATGTCGTTCTCAACAAACAAATCGAACATCATCGCTTATGCTCATGAATTACCTCATGGCTCCATCTCACTAGATAGTTGTAATATTGATACAGCCACTTTGGTCAGAGATCTAGGAACACAGTACTCATACTCCTCCAATTTCTCTGGACGAGTATGCTTCCAGGTAGCAAAAACTAGAACAATAGGCTGTATCAAAAAAACGTTCAGTCTACCAGCTGCGAAGCTGATGCTCTACGAAATGTGTGCTCGGCCTCAACTTGAGTATTGCACTTTCATTTACTGTCATCTACGCAAGCCTGATAAGCTTGTGTTGGAAAACCTTCAACGATCGTTTACCAAAAGCTTATTAGTATATTTCTCTTGGCTCACCTACAGACAGCGCTGTGAAAAACTTGGTATTGATCCACTTTCGCTGCATAGGCTAAGGTTGAACCTGACGCTGCTGTATAAACTCATACATACGGATGTGATTACCACAGCGCTTAACATCCATTTACAACACAGCCCTCCATATAGCCTAAGAAGTAAGGGTTCCAACTTACCAACCCTGATATCCCGGAAACATATACGTGCAAACTTCGTCCTCGTAAAGTAGTCCTACATTTGGAATAAACTTCCAAATGAAGTCCGAGCCGGTAACAACACAGCGTTTTTAAAAAGGTTTGGACAGCTATCTTAAGTTGACAAACACAATGTCTGCCTTCAAACTCTCTGTATCACCTGATGACATTTTCGAGTGTGGTCCGAGAAACATTTAGCCGTCAGATGCGTAGTAAGCAGATAACCACCCCGCTTTCTAACGCCCATCGAAATGTGAACGTGGCGCAGAACGACGTCACGTAAGCTTTAGTTATCAAACGCTCATTTCATGCGGCCCTCCAAACCGTCGACTTAATTTAAATTGAGTCGACGGAGATCTCCGTATGCCCGAATAAATCTCGAGTACATAGCAAAATGCCACAACAAACAATAGATAGGGTTATAGATCCTTATAATCATTGCAAAACTAATGATATCGTACAAGTTCTTCGTCAAAAAATTCCGTTAGCACATTGTTTGTCACAGTAAATGTAATAACCTCACATTTTCTCATCTAACGTGTGGAATTACATTCTCCCTCCCGATCCTTATATTGTCCACTGAGCGAGGAACTTTTTCTACGGCGGATGGGCGCACGGAACCTGTTCTTAGCTAGTCGGTTCGCGAGATGTTGAACCTTTCGACGGTTCCGTGGAATCGACGGAACCCTGCGTTGGATTCTGCCCAATCGTTCGCTGGATTTCGGGAATTTCCACCCTGCCTCGCCAAAGCCGACCTATCTTAAAATTTTTCGGACTCTACTCCTTTCTCCTAATGACAGAACACTTCAATGATGCGTTCGAACATTCTTCCAGTAGTGACCTTTAACCATTCAGAAATTTGCCCATTCCACGACCTTGTAGAACGTAAGTTAGCGTAACATCCCATTTTTGCGACTGAATCTGTGAAGCGAACAAACCGTCCCCTCTTCTGTTGCGCGCGTCAAAGTTTTCTTAAACCACATTCATTTGCCTTTTGACCACGTCCTTCTCGATGAAGGGCTTCACGTTCATGCTACTAATTACTTATTCGTTTTTGCACGGGTTGTGAATACCTGCAGTGATCGCGCATAACCCAGCGTGCTTCTAACATATGTTTTGTGAAATATATCGTTATTACTTGCATTTCAGAACGTTTCTTCTTGAGTTTTCTGTGACCGTCTGTTTCAACACACATGAAAATCAACTGTTTCTACGTTCGCAACAGCAAACACTTGTCTTTCTCTTGTCATTCGAATTTTCTCTACCTTTTCGCCCCAAACTCAAACATCTGATATCTTAAGATAACGGTAATGGTTACTGAATATCAGCCCCCCGTAGATAGAACACCAAGAAATTTTTACACAACACCCTGTTCGTAACAGGTATCGCAGTTTCACTCATGTTGCTAGATAAGCATGCAGCAAGAATAGTTTCAACCAGACTGCTACAACCACCAAGCGCCACAAAGTTTCCTCGCCTCCGTGATCCCATATTTTTGATTTGTTTGGAATGAATTCCTTCCTGAAACGTTGGTGCTTACTTTCAACTACATTTAAACGCTGATATTCGCCTTCATACTCGAGACAACCTACTGAATATGCTGTCCCAGTCGACGCAGTTTCTAACGGAGTCGGTTCAACACCATTTCAACGGCGTTCGAAGCCCTTCGCAATAGTGATAGCATTTTGTGTGAGCCATTCATAGTAACTGTCGTTTCTTCCTTCTATGTCCTTTAAAAGTAGACAAAGTAGCCTCGGAAAGGTATTGAATAAAAAATCCAAGGCAGTCATTTCACTGAGGGAAAAATCCGGTTTGTTTCATTGCGACGGTAACAGTAGTTACGCGCGTAACATTCAAGGAGTAGTTTCTAGTTCGTGCTCAACCATGTTCCTATTGTGTTTCGTCAATCGGCTGGAGGTGCCGAACCCCCCCTACCATGATAGAAAACCAGTGGCTCGTGCGAGTTCAGGCCGCCGCAGCTCATGACACTTTTTAATAACACGAGCAGATGAAGGATTCTTGAATCCAGTCACGATGATGATAGCACACTGCAGGAAACGAATCGACCGCTATAACCTTGAAACTTTTTGTACCGAACCGTCTGGGCAACGTCAACAGAGGTCCCGGCGACGCCTTGGTCGCCCAAACATGGGATCACTACCTAGAGGCTGGATTTGTTAGGTTCACAGGGGAAAAACTGCGCAATATTCCTTTGGCTTGTCCACACATATGATATGACCAGAAAGTTCTACAGTTTCCATGTCCACTTTCTTTGTCTGAGCTTTAGACAATGCCACGGTGCTCCCAGTGACCTCCACCCTAGTAGTGATATGCACCATATATGCACTCATTCAGTCTGGTTCTCATTCAATGTTACAAAGATTCCTCTGCATCTCAACGTGGTTGGCACCAGCAGCAAACATACGGGGTGCATTTGGGTCACCAGCTTATTTATTAACAAATCCCAAAAATGAGGTAGATATAGAAACTGCGCCCCTCGGTACTACGCTCTCTTTCACGATGGGTACTGTGGATAACTTATTTAAGAAAACGTCCTTTATCCAAACGAGACCGTCAGTTTAATTTTCAGTACAAAGCGACCAAGGCCGATGCTACCTGGTATTCCATCTCGGATGACTACTGACGAACAGCAGTCACGTGGTTAACAATTAGCGGAGGTTCCCAGCATTACACAATAGCACCACAGTCTCACGAGTAAAAGCCAACAGGTGACTGAGTCAGGCGCTTCATGCACTTCAGAATTAGGTGTAAAAACAAGAAAAGCTCGTCCAGAACTGGATTCAGGTTTCGGGACTTGATGTGACTGGACCACTACCAACATCCAGAGGAGGGGAAACAAATATATTCGTGTGGCTGTTAATTATTTCATCAAATGGCGTGGGAAGTGCTCGATGCCAAACTAAGGAGCTACTACAATAATATCGTTGTTCATTTACGGAAGGGCAGTCCATTTGGGTAAATCCATTGTGCCGCACTATGTTGTCTGTTAGCAAAACATGGACAAATCCTTATAACCCTCATAGTAACAACCTAGCCGAACGGACAAATCTTACTATAACGACATTTTTGCGTGCTTTTAGAGAGGGGCACCAGTTAAATCGCTGGACCGAAATCTTGCCGCAATGTCAGGGTACACGCCATCTCTACTAACACTGAGCCATGAACTACGCACGCCACTTGATGTACTAACACTGCTGGTGTCAACCGAATGTACAGGGTTATCACAGTATGCCAGGGAGCTTGGCGGACGGTCGGGAGTTGCTTGCAGAACTGCCGCCGAGCAACATTCTAAGTCACAACACGACTAGAAAAGCGGCATGGACCGATCTACCGCACTAGAGGTAACGTCTGGTTGTACAGGCCGAAATCACCAGTGTGGGCAGTCCCTAACTTCCATCGTCAGTAGAAAGGCCCATCCATAATTGTGCACATGCTGTCATCCACTGTAAATGTAATTCGTGATATTACAGGTCTAAAGGCGGTTGCACTCACGATATGCTACGACTAATTCAAGCTAGCCCAGATGTTAGAGGAAGCCCATGCGATGCTCCTTTCATTGCCGCCTGGCACTGCTCCAGTTACAGAGCATAGTCGGAATCTCAGCCCAGAGCGTTTGTGCCAACTCTGGCAGTGCCGAGGCCCTTAGGTCATTTAGGGGGACAGTGTAACAAAAAGAAAGCGCTGATCATGCATTTTAACCTTTCGACCGATGTCAACTTCCTTGTTGTCAGTTACAGTTGGTCAGTGTGTTCCATATAATACGAACCTCCTTAGAACAGTGGCATCCGCCTCCATTGACTGATTTGTTTTGACGGCCATGAAGCCCCTCTGGCGGACTATCCTCCATGTCTTTGGACTTAGCGTTGTGTGGATCACCACCTGGTCTCTCTACCACTGATACACCAGCTGTGGCTGTTCGCTCGCTTCCCTTCACTTATTTTGGACTGTGTGACCGTTGTCCTAGGCACAAATTGCCACTGACCGTTACTGTTACACCTAGCACCCAGACGCTTGCTAATTCATGAAAGAACGTTTGCACAGTCATGATAGGGGCCTGACAGAGTATAGTGCTGGTGTTCATTCGCTGGTAAACTGCGCGGTCTGCATGGCCATCTGAGATGTTGAGGCACTACTCGGAGAAACGTTTCCCCACTTTTCGTGACGCGGTGGGTTCCCCTGAATCCAGTGATGCAAAAAACTGAACACTAACCGGATGCTCGCCCCAAATTGTGTGAACTTAACGGATCCGAACTGAACTGGAATGAAAGATCTTTCTGGATCTGGATACCGGAGTGAAACGAAGGGTTGAGGAAACACTGCCACAAGGGAATTACAATGACTCACACTAGCTGCCACGGTAACTTCCACCAAACTATGCTTTGTATTGCGATAAGGTTATCCCATTCAAAACCAAGATATTACAACGAATTCGGTACTTCCAGCGTACTAAAAGAACGTTTTCCACGGTTGGCTCACGATAACCACGACCCTTTGAAAGCAGAAGGTGAAACGCGCGCGAGGACGAAATGAGCATTGATTCGAACAATGAAAGATAATCTGTATGTGCAATGAACATAACAGGTATGAAGAACAGTGTCTAGCAAAAGTGCAAATGAGTAATGAACCTTACTAAGCCACCCGGGAAACCCCTGTAATGGATGACCTTCAAAACAAGTAGCGACGAAATGAAAATCTTATTGACCCCAAGAAATTCCGTTTGTAGCTTCGTGTTTGCATATCAGTCAACGAACCACTAAAACTCATCGCATTGGTTGTGCGTTTGTAGTCCCGTGATAAGAGGCGGGCTTTTCGGTCTAACGCGTGTTCTGAGATTCCCAGTCACTGATGGCGGATGACGCCGCCAGAAAGCTTCAATTTGAATATAAAGTCAATTCCAGCCTCGTCCTACTCACAGATAGGTCTCTCATTGATCGTCGTCCGCGAGATGAATCAACCGGCGAAGTGCTCAGCTTGGCTGGTAAAATTCGTGTGCAGGAAATGGGTTATAAATCACAACGTACGAAGCCGCCGATGTTGCACGAAAAACGAGCAAAGTGAGCGTCACTGTGTGGGGGTTATTTTTTAGACGTCAAAAAAGGGATGAGATGCAGCAAGACTCACTAAAATTGAAGAGTACTAGTCTATTGAGTGATGACTTGGATGACGTCGCTGGCATTATTTATCGTCCAAAAACGTCAGATACACGAAAAACCTACGAATATATATTGCATTGTATCCAGGAAGCTTTAGGCGACCAGTCTCGAGAGATCCTGTGCGGTGCTGCAGATGAAGTAATCGCGACATTCAAGAATACTCATTTAAAGGATAAAGAAAGGCGTAAAGAGACGGAGTCTTTGTTAGGTACGTCTGTCCTAAGTTATTGACTGGTTTCAGGTCCACTTGCGGATGAACGTTATAATATCATCGTGAATTTGTGCAAGAAGATAACCGATTGGAAGGATGAAGAACCTGTTACTACGACAAGTGATAACATTGATGAAACGTACGGCGTCAATGTACAATTCGAGGAGTCTGACGAAGAGGTATTTGCAATTCCGTTTTTGTTTAGTGTCCTTCGGTGTTTGCGTTTCTCAGCCTGCCGTATTTAGAATTCGTGTGCGCATCTCACGTCAGTTGTATGTCTTTTGTGCCGGGGCGGGCACATACCAAATTTGTTTACTTTTATCTTCATGACTCGACAGCTGGGCAGCTACCATCGCTTGACCGATGCTGACTAGATGGAAAAGTGGCGTGACTATGGTTCTCGGTTCTCTGTACGTTTGCTTGTGCTCTGGCTGCAGGCTATTTGTTTTTAATGTTGTGCACTTTATTACATCCATCCATTGTGTGAATTCCACTGATTCATGCAAGCCGGGTACCGTTCCGTCGAGCTCAGCTTACCGACTAACAAAGGTTAGTCTTTTTAGCTATCAATCCGGCCCTGCGAGGCTCAAGAATTGAATGAAAGAATACGGATGTGGGTATGGTAGAGTGTGATTTTTCGCTGATATGGGCATTTCTACAAAGGGGGTTGTGTTTTGGCTGCTCTATGTCTTGTTGGATGCTGTAATTTTTTCGAGTAGTACAGCCGGAACAAATCTTCCAGGCGTTATCAGGCTTCACCGGCAGTCTCAGGGCGACCATACCTAGACCCATCGACGTGGCATTATGCGAGCCTTTAATTCGTCTCACGGCATTAAGAGTCTGCTCTGGTTCGCTCGATCACCTGGCTTTCACCTCACAAACCATCACTGAAACCACGGGGTTGTACTGTCGATGCTTTCACATTAACGGTGACGCTGGGATGGACCAGCTCGGTGTTCGCCAAAGGGAGCTACGACGGCACGTCTTAAGGCAAGCTAATTATTTTTGTCCAACTTCGTACGCCGTTCCGGGTACGGTATTATTTCAGGAAATAGCGGAGGATTGTCTCCGGCACTCACAAGATGCCGGCATGGACCTTCCACCTGGTGAAAGACTGACTGATCTTGATTATGCTGACGACGAGATGTTGCTGTTTGACAACTTTCAAACACCACAAACAATGCCAAACGCTATTTCACGTTCTGCTAGATACTTCGGAATGCACGTTGCAGCCTCAAAATGCAAAGTGTTTCTGCAGGCTTGCTGTGAACACGTAGATTTGATGTTAGATAATGTAGTCCTAGAGGTTGTTAACCGGAGACACTTCTTGTATTTCGATCTCGTAGTCTGATTAGTGTTGAATATACCTTTTGGTGGGTGTTCGTTACATTTGTCAGTAGGTGTACACTTGGTCGATCTAATAGGTACCTGACATCTCTCTAGCCAAGGTTGGAGAATTGGTGTTACTCTGTTGGAATTCAAAGAGCTGCCTCTTGTTTGCTGTAAAACCGTATGTGAAAGTTGCTGGGTGACCTTTTAATGTTTTAACCACTTTGATGACGTTGATGCGTGTACATTTTTGTTACACGTTTTCGGAAAGCAATTGAGAACCCCATGGTCTGCAAACGGGTACACATGCACATCGATGTAGAGTATCTCTGTTGATCGGAATGCTTGCATTTATAGTGTTACTCACCAAGTGGTGGTCTAACGACTAAACGACAAACCTTGAAACACACTGGCTCTCGCGGTCTCATGCTGAGTTTACCGTAGCTCCAGACTGATGGTGAACGTTCACTTGTACACTGGAGATTTGGCGTCAATGCTTTGATTCAGCTCCATTTATTCGTTCATTCTTCATAGTTGCTCTCTGCCTTGCTCTTGACGTTTTTTTGCTTGAACTTATTCTGACCATACATGACGTGGTATATTGCTTGCATCGAGTTGTTTTTTGTTCTTTATGTGACGTGGTACCCAGATAACACCGCCACGTTTTTAAGAAGCACTTTGCTTCCGTAATTTTGTTTCCACTTTTCATGGACCTTTTGGTGACTTGCTTTGAAATGATTTCACGTGTAATAAGGTCTCAAGCTTCGTTTCATACAGATGTCCATGTCATCGTTCCTCCCTGTGACGCTGACTTTCACAGTCTTCGTCACTGGTTCCAACGTTCTTTTTTGGCGTAGAAAACTTTATGGTAGCAAACTTAATAGTGACAGCATATCACATCAAAATTAGCTGTACCATTGTATTAATTGAGCATGAACCCCCTCTGATTTAACCCTTTGTAATGAGTTGTGTTCTAGACAATAACACATGATGATATCGAAAGAAAAAATCGCATTCTCGCGATTCTTGTTTTATCTCAGGATGAAGAGGATGCTTTTGGTGAGGTCAAGGAAGACGATGATGATGAGGAACAAGAAGGCGAAGAAGCTGCGGTTGAAATGACTTTGCAGTCGCGTTCTGATGACTCCTCAAAAGCTATGAGACATACCGCTGAGTCTTTGCGGCCTCGTGATATCGACGCCTTTTGGCTGCAGCGTAACTTGGCAAAACATTGCAAGGTACATGTTTCCCAAAGTTCCTTCAACCGGGTGCCTATTGATGCATATCTATACTCCGATGGTTCTAGATATTGCTCGGAGATCCTCATGTGCATGCTTGAAAACGCTTTCCAATAGGTCGTCAAGTCGTGCGCAGCGGCGTATCCCCCTATTTTAATGTGCTCATTTTTCCCCCTTTCTTTCTCAGTTTTGTTTAACATTTTGTTCACTATTCAATTCATTTGACATTTATGGCGACGAACTACCGTAAGTGCAAAGTGAATTTGCATAAACATCGGGGTCCACCTGAGTAATTTTTACACCAAGGTTAGGTTATCAGTGTTTACACTACACAACGATTGCTGTCGTGCAATCTATTGGATCACGTAATTGTTGACGGATTGTTTAACCCTGAACCGCAGCAGCTGAGGTAATCAAGACTGCGTTCCGCAACCGTCTGACTAGCAGCCGGTCGTTCTGGCTGATCGCTGGGCTGTCTCACGCTGAGGCCGGTTTACAATACACATGGATCAGTTTTACGCACGCTCACACGTGCTCTTAAAGCACTCTGAATGATTTCACTACCCAGTTTGCGTGGGTACATCCTTTGATATACGCGGTTGAACTGTTTTGTGATGTTTTTCTACACGGTCCAACAATATGGGACATTAAATCTTGAAACCACACCTGTCGTTTTGTGGTTAATTGCGTTTTTGACACTCTGTCCTGTTTCCCCTATCTGGAACGATTATCTGGAAAATATCCCCGAGGTATTAGTCTCAACTGCTTGGCAGTTTTTAGTACATCTTCCGGCAACTGTTTGTAATGTATTTTGAATCGTTGTTCTCAGACGTTTTTCAAAGGATTGCTGTCACAACTGTGCAACTACCGAGTTGAGGGTGTTCTGAGTTGACGAAATGAAATGTTTTGGGGGGGATTGTTGGAAATTGTGTAGGGTACGGTTACATGCACCTTTTCAGGTCTGTTCAAATTCCAGTTTCACGATTAACAGAGAAGTAACAGTGTCCACTGTCATTCTTGGTGGTTTAACTCGACTTCTCAGAACGTGCTTTTGCTTCGTTCATCAACCTTATTCCACATGTTTAACCGTTTTAGTGTGTTCCGTTGAGTGTGCCATTGCTCACTTGTGATGTCGTTAGCTTTTTCGTTAACATGTTGCATACACAGTAACTGCTTTCATCTGGCTCTAGTCCCACAATATTTACTTTACCCGTGGTTCCAGGTGTAACTTGGGTGTTCAGACTTACATTGTTGATCGAAAATGTCTTGAGCTGCTACCTGTCAACGTCTTCTTTTCTATGTGGGTTATCTTCTGGACTTCTCTTGTATATTTAGGATCCTGTGTTGGCGCAGTCTAAGGCCCGTGAGTGTCTAGACATTCTCCAGTCTGCCGTGGATGATCGTGATCTAGAGAATCGCCTCGTACGCGCCTTGGGTTACGGTCAATTCAGCTTTGTCAAATTGCTACGTATGAATCGGATGATGGTTCTACATTGCATCCTGCTGGCACAGGCTCAATCCCCACAGGAGCGTGCTCAGATAGAAGCCAAGATGCGCAATGATCCGCAGTTGACAAAAGTGCTACACGAGCTACGTGAAACGGATGAGGCAACGGATGTGGTCGCTGAAGAACGCCACAGAAAGTCCATTCAGCGTGTTACTCGTTTGCAGGTGGGTTTTTTGTTCACTGGCTGTGACGTCCAGTTTTTAGAGTTCACTGTATACCCATGCACATGCATGCTCCCTCATCTTACTTACTTCCGTTGGATAGATTTGAGAGTGTTATTATGCGCTTATGTTGCAAAGCATGTCTTGTAATGGTGTGTTTCTCATTCATCCTTTAAGACTATTTAAGTAAAGTTTGATACATTGCAGTTGTTATTGTATTCAGTGCAGGTGCCTTGGAATTTAGTGTGCTTAAACTGCGTTCGAGAGTGTAGGTGTTCAATAGAAAATTGTCCAGCTTGCAATTGTAGTACACTGTAACCGTGTACTGTAACCGTGATAGCATAGGTAGCATGCGTTTGCACCGGCATATGTGGTATGTACCCATTCGTCTCAATTCACCGGATTCTCAGGACTGATTTGGTGGTTGTAGCCACTCATCAGGCATGTTTACCCTGTGCGCCTCGATCTCATATTTTGTAATCGTTAAATACAGTATTCACACTGTCATAACTCATTGGCAAGTTGTATTTTCTTATGCCTCTCGAGCTCAATGAAGTCCGTAGCACTGAAGGTGGTCAAATGCGTCGCAAAAGTGACTTACAAAAGAATTAATTTCTACACCCAGACAGCTTTAAACAGATTAATGATGCATAGTTCGCCGATATGGAATGTGTTTTGCACTTAAGGGGGGAAAATCACAAGTTCATGATTGGTAGAGGCTTCTACTTACACCTTTTTGACGGTAACATGCTGACTTCAGTGTCCATCCGTGTGCTGATTTAGGTGTGGGTGGAACAGTCGACATTTGGATGTAAAATGCACCTATCATCTGTGTTGGCGGGAAAACGTTAATCTTTCTACGAAAGGCTGGCATACTCTGCGTCTGTAAGTTATGTCTCGCTGTGTTGTGAACTCGGATTATTTCGAGAGAAAAATGTTCTCATGTTATCCGTCTTCATCAATCGCTTTGTGAACACAGTTGCTAGTATTCAATGAAACCACTATCAGAGTAACAACTATCAAATCACTTCTCTTTTGAAATAATGATCTGAATCTAGCACCAGTTTTGACCGTTGCTTTTGTAGGCTTATACACTGCATCATATGCTACCCCGTCATGTGACTCATAGGTCGGTGGTTGAACAGTGGCATGATAGTGAGCCCTGAAACAGTTGGCTCCGAGGCTTGCAAAGGTTGTCACAACCAAAGAAGCCACAGAATCTGTCGCTGGAGACGGTGTTTGCTAAAACAGACTTCTAGTAGATTTTGCGACGGAGTTACATGTAATTAAGTTAGTTCAGGTTAAACGTTTACTGGTCATCCCGATAATAACCGGTCTCGATGTGGCCCATTAATACTGGCCCTGACTTGCAAGGGAATCTTTTACGATCAAGTCTGAGCTACTACGAATGTTCATCTATGTGTTCGGCATTTTCAACTTGTGTTTTAGGCTGATGTTGAACAGGAGGGTGCAGAAACCGATAATCTACAAATGGTCGATGATGGTACGATTGGAATTGCAAACCTGGTCGACTTGGAAAGCCTTGCTTTTGCGCAGGGGGGACATTTAATGGCTAACAAACGATGCCAGCTACCCGATGGATCTTTCCGGGAACAAAAGAAAGGTTATGAAGAGGTGCACGTTCCAGCGCTGCGGCCTAGGTCTTTGGAACAAGGCGAGACTCTGGTGAAAATTGAAAAGCTACCAGCATACACACATGCCGCGTTTGAGGGTTGCAAAACATTGAACTTGATTCAAAGTCGTTTATGCCATGCAGCACTGGAAACGGACGAAAACCTGTTGCTGTGTGCACCCACAGTAAGCAATTTCAGGCAGAGTGGTTGGAGAGTTTGAGCTAACGCTAAATTAGTCTGTAGAACCTTTTCACCTTAATTTGTTGCGCCGCCCCACTGAGTGGGCGACCGTGATCATTAAGTGCCGTTATGTCGTTAATAAATATTCACCAATTTTTCACCTTAATTTTGTATGTGTACCATAAATAGATAATGATGTAGAAACTAGTGCCACTTAGGTAGGTACAGTATTCCGTTAAAAAATATCCACGTTTGTGATCCGCAACGCTGTCAAACGTTGATTTACCCTACAGGAATGATCGGATTTTTCAAAAACGACCGTCTGATTGCAGAAGTGAGTTATAGGGAGGATATCGTGTTCGGTTTCCCAGCTGGTTCCGTTTTTGTCTGCTGTTTGCCACGGAACTAGGTGTTGTCGCTAATCCCGGTTGGGCTTGTTAGGATAATCAAAACAGGTCGTTTTTCCAACGCTGTTCCCATCTAGCTGTTTCAGGATTCTTTCGTTTAAGTTTAAGTTCGTACAACGAAATGACCTAACCTTCATTTTCTGTGATGGTTTTGGAGTATCTGAGGTATACAAATAAACCAAGGCAAAAACCTTACCTTAGGGTGGAACAGTGTTATGCTTACAAAGCTTACATCACCGGTAAAATGAACGTTTGTCCGAATTTAATGAGCCTGATATGGGGGTTGGACCGCACCAGTTTGTATGTTAATCTAGCGACTTACTGTCGTCGGACGTCCATCCATCTTCTAATTTTGCACGCTGTTTTAGTTTATTGCCGCTCACCTCAGACAAGTGATAATGATGTTCACCTGCTAATCACAATTGCGAGATTTAATTTCGCTCATTGCAACCGTTTCTCTTGCCTGGTTCGAGTAGCGCGACACCATCCGGTCCGTGTGGAACCTTGCTTGTCACATTGTTACAAGTAGATCATGTTGCAATTGTTGTAAACTAATTGAAACTCTCTGGTGTCCTATACAGGGTGCTGGTAAAACCAATGTTGCGTTGTTATGCATCATGCACGAGTTGGGAAAGTTTATCAATCCGGATGGGACCATCAACAAAGATGAATTCAAAGTCATCTACATTGCTCCTATGCGATCACTCGTCCAAGAAGTTGTCGGTAATTTCAATCGAGTAAGTCATTTTATTGCATCAGCCCAGTTTGGTGGTCTGGTTAGATTTATCATTGTAGGCATTTCGCCCCGTGTTTGTGTGCGGGCAAGCACTGATTTGTTGAAGTTTTTCCAAATGAATTATTTTGATCACGGTGTTCGCTTATTACTGAAACGCATCTTCCGTTTAGTACTTTCTGGGTAGCTTACGCGCGCCAGTTTCGCTTGTGGGGTTCTCGTTTTATCGGGTATTCCTGACTCGACAACTGACTGATAAATGTTCTTGAATGCTAGCCGCATAGTCACGGGTTCCAATCTCGATTACTGTGATCGTTGTTATATAGGTTTGGGGTATCTGGTTGTATCATCCGGCCCGCGCGTGACCTTGCATATCCGCAACCGCATTGTAGTGGAGAAGCCGAAATCTTTTGACTGGACCCAAGCTGTTAATCAGCATTTTTGTCCATTTGATTGCAAATGATAATTCCTCTGATTTTTAAACTAAGTATGGAAGATTCAAACTTTGGTTACTTCCTAACCATTCCATCTTCTTCAATATGTATCTCTGCATTTACATAAGCAACACACCTAGACGCGTGTTCCATATGCCACTCCTACGAATTTTGCGAATTCAGAGTCGAGTGGGAAAGGCAGTACGGCAATTGAGAAAGCATTTATGTCTAACCCCAAGTATTCACTGCCAAGGTGTCCGCACCTTATAAACAAATAAGTCGAGAATGAGAAGGCGGCGTTTGTAAGACATCTATTCCCTTGCGATTTTTCCTTCCCCCTCGTTTCATTATCAATAATATGGCATTGACACGTGTTGTAACCGACCGCGAGACATGCGTTTGCCACTTCAACACACCTCTCCCGGGGTTATACTCGCTATCGGACAGGAAACACTTTTAATCAATGGCGCCTGCCTGTGGATTTTGGTTGCGTCGACGTGGTTTTCTCTGTGGTAATTCTGCTGTGTGCTCATAGGACCGTGCCTTACCACCCAAATGTTCCTAAGCTATGAGTAGTCCTGCATACGGTCTCATATGTGTACTTGTGTGTTCGCCTGACTACTGTCCCTTGACCTGTCTGACATGTTTGTACTTATTAGGACCGAGATCCTAATCAGCATAACCATCCGGATCAATACGGCACATTAGCTTGACAACCATGTTTATGCTGAAAACCTTGTTCGAGCTAAAAACGTGCTGGAGTCAATAACGTGTCTGCGTCCACTGTGTTTCTAGCTGTTTAATTTAGTCTTATCCTCTCCCTCTTCTATATATTTTTTGCAAGATGTTTCACTTCATCTTATTACACTCCTTTCTAGCTTCTTAGCAGTTATGGCATCAAAGTGGACGAATTGACTGGGGATCATCAGCTGACTCGCGAACAAATATACGAAACTCAGGTGATCGTTTGTACTCCTGAGAAATGGGATGTCGTGACCCGAAGAGGTGGTGACGAACGTGCCTACATCAGTCTAGTACGGTTGATAATTTTCGACGAGATCCATTTGTTGCACGATAATCGGGGGCCTATTCTAGAGGCGATAGTTGCTCGCACGCTTCGCGCAGTGGAAGCCACAGCGGCCGGTTCGGGCGGATCCAATGAGTTGGGTGGGGGTGCCGGCGTGCGTCTTGTGGGTTTGAGCGCTACTCTGCCCAATTACGAGGACGTTGCTACTTTTCTTCGAGTTGACTGTTCCAAGGGCTTATTCTACTTCGACAATAGGTAATCGTCAAACTGCGTGAATCTGTTTGATTGTTTGTGTGCATGGAACGTAATAACGTTAATCATGTTTCCTATCTGATGTTTGTACTGTGTTATCCTGTATGGTACTGCAAGCGTCGACATTTTATTTCGAGTTCTTCTGATCACTGCGTTTGTTCTCTCGTTCATTCTGAAACCTATCCGTCTCCAGAGAACTAGTGTATCTTCAAGATCTTCGTGATCACCGACGTTTATATTAAGTCACTATCGTTTATCCAACTGGGGCGTTCGTATGTTTGATTGCTATTGTGCCACTGGATCTAGCTACCTAAAAAGGAGCACTTACATGTCAAATAACAAAACGTTTGTTGCCAGTTTGCATCCCAGATTGCTTATGGCCTAAGCACGGTCAAACTGTCCACACCTAAACAGTAACATATGGAGAGGACTGCTGTCGACCCCGCTGCAGTGTATTTGATTGTCTATGTTAGTACTGTCTGTCTTGCCGTGTCGTCTACGTCCATTGTTTCTTTCCTCTTCACAGTTATCGGCCTGTCCCTTTGGAACAACAGTACATTGGGATTACAGAGAAGAAGGCTGTGAAACGGTATCATGCAATGAACGATGTTGTTTACAGTAAGGTAATGGAGAATGCTGGGCGAAATCAAATCCTCATATTTGTGCACAGTCGCAAGGAAACTGGAAAAACAGCTCGATCGTTACGTGATGTTTGTTTGGAGAAGGACACGTTGGGCATATTTATGAAAGATAAGAACGCTTCAGCTGTGGTACTCCGCCAAGAGGCGGAACAGGTAAACGGAGATTGTCTGATGAAATGATTTGTCTCTGTTCTCCACATTTGCCTCTCGAGATTGACATGTACTCCTCTGTGTTACTAATTTTAGGTGAAAAATAGTGAACTGAAAGACCTTTTGCCGTACGGATTTGGCATTCATCATGCTGGCATGAGTCGTGTAGATCGAACATTAGTTGAAGATCTCTTTGCCGATCGTCATATTCAAGTCCTTGTGTCGACCGCTACGCTTGCCTGGGGTGTCAACCTGCCGGCACACACCGTGATAATCAAGGGAACACAGGTAAGCAGTGCTCTTAATCAGTTCACTCTTGTTTATCGTGTGTTGCCTTCAACTATACATCTCGCCGATATCCCTGACGCTAATGAAGGCATACTTAACCAGAAGTTTGTGTTCATTACCAGTGAATGAGATTGTTTCCATCAGACAAACAACATACACACACGCGATTTAAGCTGCCTGTTTAGTCATTGAACGGCCTCGATTCGCTATCCGGTTGTTTGGACAGTCAAATTTGGATGCAATACGCAGTTTATGTTAAAAGTGCGGTTTTCCTATGTCCAATGATAACTCGGATCTTTTTGCACCTCCGGTATTGATCACTGTTCACGAAACTGATAACCGCTCTTGTGCAATCTCGAAAAAATCTGTGCTAAATACTCAAGGTTCAGTTACGTTTCTCATTGTTTGTTAGACTGTGTGTTGAGATCGGGTGATCTGTTTCTGACATGGGTTGGAAGAGCAAAGATGGTGATTGGAAGTCCTGGTTCCCTATGTGGTTGCCGAACTCCTGGCTGGGTTCCATTAGGCGACGCTTATCTACGGTTGTCATCTTTGTATTGACGTTCTGGACACCATATTTCTTTTGATTTACTTTGCGTTTTTAAAGTTCTGCTCGTTTTATTCCGTTGCACAAAGCACATGCATACACTCACGGACACGCTCACTTGAGAAAGATAACTGACCCGGTAATTGCGAGACGACAGGGGTGTGGCGCAGTTTCTTCGGCTACCAGTTCAACCAGTACGTTTGGTTACGGCTGAATAATCAGATAACAGTATCACTGATTGCTACGGCTCCTCTTAGTTGATCAGCGAATCGTCACTCAACGAAGGTGCATGAGCCGGCAAATCGCTCAACTGGTCGTTGTGTTTTTTAGTTTTGCTGTCTTAATGGAAAACGACGGGGTTATCTGTGCGTTGCTACTTTTGTCTATTTCATATAACCAGTAACTACCTTTTCGTCGAATTTATAAATTATACTTCTATCACTTCTGCAGTACTGAGGCCGACTTTTAGAGCTCTACAAGTACGGTTTTATTAAGGTTCTTTCAACTTTCTTTTGTTATCGTTGGGAACCTGACCATTCATAATCCCAAATAGTAGTCTAGCAGCCGAACCGGAATCGTTGACCGAGTAATTAACACTCTGACGTCGTTGCGACCAAACCTTAACTGATTGGTAGTGCTGAACGCACACAGCTTCATCTCATCGTTTTATCCCAGTTACCCTCGTTTTTCGCTAGATTTCGATTAGAAGTCGTTCGAACTCTCACTAAGATAAACTTCATAACTCTTGTTTTGTTTTGCACCCGAATGTACGGAAACCGGGTGGTCAGATAGCACCAAACAGAACGTTAGTGATGATGCATACAGTATCCATCCAGCTGCATCATTGATCATTGTGCTTCGGCCGAGTCTTATTTGAACCAAAGCTTTTCGGATTGATAAAGTTCCTAGACCAGAAGACATGTGGATTTGAGCTTTGCCTTACCACTCTGCCAGACTGCGAATATAACCGTGCGCAAATGTGCATATCCTCGTTCGAATCCACGGGGTTCGCGGAGTACCCCGAATTACCCATACAATTCGTTAGTTTGGTATGATCTTTGAAAGTTGTAACTGAAAGTTGTAAGACTGGCAGAACTTTTCCTCTGCTCTCATTCTAGATAGTAAGCTGTGGGAGATGATCGAGAAGTTCGTGCACTTTGAGATTTGATTTAGGGTCAGTGGAATATCTGAGGCTGCAAATCCCACTGTTAGCATTCAGATAACGCTTGCCAAATCTTATGGCGCTGATATATTTCCAGTCATTGTGTTAAAAGTCAATTTTATAGTGCCCTCATGCATGACTATGTAACGTAACTTATTTACATGAAAGATGTTCACAGAATGTCCGTCTTCGACCATCGATGTCTCGGACGCATTGACAGTGTGTGGTGGTAAGGCTGTGGGCATTGACGAAGTTTGCCAGCGCGTCTTCCTGACGGACAGACCCTGTCAGCTACAAAGCCTAGTATTCTCTTTTCACATATTCTGTTGACTTGGTCACTTTTGAATGTCAGCCCACTGCTTGTCATGCTGTATCCTGTTTGCGAGTGATGGGTTGGTCCGAAAGTGGCTATCAGGTGACGGGGGTCCGAGGTCTGAAAGCACTGATAGGGAGTTTATTCTTTTTGGTATGTTCTTCTTCGGGGCTGTATCACGTCACAATTGCAGTGATTGGCAACATAAGCCACCATTTTTCCTCATTTGTTGTGGTGCATGTACCAGCTTATATACCTAAGTATGTACATATACCTGAAATAAGCAGCCCCAGGTATAAATTGCGGTAGTTAACCAATATTTTGTTTTATTACTCCATCCTCTTTCAAATCAGATTTACAGCCCTGAGAAAGGTCGATGGACGGAACTAGGCGCATTGGATGTAATGCAAATGTTGGGTCGTGCTGGTCGCCCACAGTATGACACCAAAGGTCAAGGTATCTTGATTACGAACCATACCGAGCTGCAGTACTATCTTAGTCTGATGAATCAACAGTTGCCTATAGAGAGCCAGCTAATTTCATATCTACCGGATTTGCTAAATGCGGAAATCGTGCTGGGCACCATATCTACCATCCGCGAGGCAGTGACGTGGCTCGGATTCACCTATCTGTACATCCGTATGCTTCGTAATCCAAGTCTTTACGGCGTACCCGAGGGTAGTGAGAAATCCGATCCGTGGTTAGAGCAGTACCGTCGCGATTTGATTCACACTGCCGCTGTTGAACTTGATCGCTGCCAGTTGATCCGCTACGATCGCCGAGTGGGCAGTTTGCAATCCACTGAACTGGGCCGCATTGCATCCCACTACTACCTCACTCACACCACCGTTTTATCCTACAACAAACTACTGCGACCTGGTCTGAGTGAGATTGAATTGTTCCGGGTGTTTGCGGCAAGCTCCGAGTTTCGACACATGACCGTGCGTCAAGAAGAACGATTCGAACTGGCAAAGTTGTTAGAACGTGTTCCCATACCCATCAAGGAGTCAGCGGAGGAACCGTCAGCCAAAGTTAATTGCTTGTTGCAGGCCTATATTTCCGGCTTGAAGTTGGAGGGATTCTCTTTGATTTCTGATATGGTCTACATCACCCAATCCGCCGGTCGTTTGATTCGGGCCATTTTTGAGATAGTACTACATCGTGGTTGGGCCGAATTGGCCGACAATGCGTTAACTCTGGCCAAAATGGTCGAACGCCGTATGTGGGAGTCTATGTGTCCATTACGGCAGTTTAAGAAGCTTCCCGAGGATGTTATACGCAAATTGGAGAAGAAGTCCATTCCATTCGATAGATTATATGATATGAACCATCACGAGCTTGGTGAACTGGTTCGAATGCCCAAACTGGGCAAACCGCTCCATAAGTATTTGCATCAACTTCCTCGTTTGGAGATGAGTGTTCACGTGCAGCCCATCACACGATCGGCCCTCCGAGTCGAATTGACTCTGACTCCAGATTTCAGTTGGGATGAGAAGACCCACACGACGAATCAGGCGTTTTGGATTTTCGTTGAAGACGTAGACGGTAACACAGTGCTACATCATGAATTCTTTGTGCTCAAACAGCGTTACGCCACCGAGGAGCATGTGCTTAGATTTGTGGTGCCCATCTTTGACCCGCTTCCTCCACACTACTACATCACTGCGGTGTCCGACCGGTGGATTGGCGGGGAGGTCACTCTGCCCGTGTCATTCAGGCATTTGATTCTTCCAGAGAAGACCATTCCACCAACAGAACTGTTAGATCTGCAACCGCTGCCAGTGACTGCGTTGCGAAACAAAGACTTTGAAGCACTCTACGCAGATCGCGTACGGGTCTTCAATCCAATTCAAACCCAGGTGAGCGGTTTCGTTGTTACTCCACCATAGTTTTGTTTACTTCTATATGTATATGTGTACTACTACTGCACACAGCATTCTTTGACAAAAATGCACTCCGAAAACGTAACAGTGTTTTTTTTTCGATGGGGGTATTTCTTTTTGATGAGAGGATAGCGTTTCAATCTCCTGTAATCCGATCGCTGTAAGTGCGATACTGTGGAAGAACAAACAAAATAGGCGTAGATTTATGATTATCACTGAGGTCACGTCAACGCTGTTCGTAGTATCATCTATACGTCATAAAAAGGAGGTACTTTGGAGAGTTTTGTTTAAAACTCATTCTTTGCTGTCTCTGCTCTGTTTTCCGCAGAACTTCGTTGAGGCCAACAGCAATTACTAAATATAAATATATATATATGTATATATAAAGATATGGTGATAGGGCTTACCGGTAAGAAACCGCTTCTTGCAAAGCCGAACGCTTTATTAAAGTTTACGGGAGGTCACGGAAAGTCTTGTTTACACCATTTAGTAGTCACTCGATGGACGGTGGTTCGACGGGTGTGGTTAGTATTTCAACCTTCCCGAGCACTTGAGGCTTTCAACAAAAGTCCTTGACCCAATCCCTGCACCACTAGGCAGCAGATGGATGACACTGCCTGAAACAGTACCTTTTTGCAGAAAAGGAGGCTGGCCTTTCATCCTGCAACCTGGAGAGTCAGAAGGCCATAACTAGTTAGAATTCTGCTCATCGACTTGCCTAACGTGGGTGCCTGTCATTAGGTGATCGAAATGTTCAAGCCATCACAACGTATCAGTTTCTAGTCTCCGCTGCTGTACGGTACCGTCTTTTCATCCATGGGTTTTGACTAAGAACCCTGGTCGTTCTCCTGTCTAAGTCCGCCACCATTCCTGACTCACGTACAGCCGTGGCGAAAACGTGCTACCGTCGACCCTCTCTCTACTTGTTCCCAGTTTTACTCTACGACCCCTGTCAATCCTTTTTTTATGATAATTCCACTGGCCTTACAGGAGATATTCTGGCTTATGGCAGTTGTCTCATCCTCTTACTCTCAGTATCACGTACCATTTCGTCGATTAGCTGTTGGAGGCCTGCCTTGCACTTCTTAGCATATAGGGCATTTTCTGAAATTCAAACAATCTACATGGTATGGTAACCAGTTTTTGGTGCGTTTTCCGAAACGATAATTTGGTTTTGAGTTCCTATCAGTTCGACTTCTGAAAGAATGGTTTTGCCGTGCAAGTCAAATATGATATAATTGTGTGTAACAGGTTGTCGATCTGCGACAGTTACTTGGTTCACTGCTTCGTAGTCCTTGTACGGACGCCAGTCATCGGAGTTCTTTAAAAAAAAACGGTGTGGTATGGCGTGGACTATGGACTCTTCGAGGGTCGAATATTTCTAAGTTGGGGCGTATGATCAAATTCCTTTTGTGAGATATCGGGTTTGTCAGGGGCTGTCTTAGTCTGGCGGTTGCTGTTGAATCACGAATTGAGATGTAACGGAGTTTCTTACACCTAAGTGACGACGGTTGAAAATGAAGATTAATTAGTCCAGAAAACTAGGGAAGCAGCGAGGCATATTCTGATGAACTTCACTAGTTGTAACTGGCGGACGGAAAAATTCAAGTACACGCATACGTACGCCTATAGTCACCACATATACACTCATTTCACCGATATATTTCAACCGGACACGACCCTATACAATCGAGGCATGACGCGTTTGGACCAGAACCAGAACTGCGAAATCCATGCAACACAGTGCGGCGAGTGGGAGGACTACAGCAACTACATGTTCTTAGTAACATTGTCCCAGTACACCCTATCCCACTCAATCCGGTCTTCAGTTCTCACTAGCTTATACCTACTCCCACAGGGCTAGTTAATATAGTTGCCTTCACTGTGTGTACTCCAAAACAGATGGCTCAGCAGATTAGCCTCTATCGGCCGGCATACGCACTAGAAATCGACGTCTACTGTATTTCAAAAACTAGAATTCACAATAGTGGTTACCAAAGACACCTGCACTGACGGCTTGATACTGGGTCTACTCTTCAGGTGGTTCCGTGGCCGCTGCTGTCGGTCGTACTGGAACAGGTGTGGCCTCAGCGTTACGGCTGAAGCTGACTTGGTAGACTGGGTTCCCGTTAAATGTAATCTGGCGTCTTGTCAGCGATCTGGCTGTAGACGACAAACTTTCCGGAGTTCCTTCGTCCTGTCCGTTTATGTTCCTATTGTCTGTAACGAAGACACTGTTGAAGTTGCGCTTTACTTGGATTAATTACCCTAGATTAATGTATATTGGTGTCCAAACAAGAAAGTGGTCACGAAATATGAATACCTCATTCCGTTGAGCAAAGTGGATAGGGTCCTCATGCTTGTTTGGGGTTCTCGTGATCACTGTAACCGCCGGCTAGAAACGCTATCCAAGATGCTGATTTATCGTAGTCAATGGCATACCTGCATTCTTATCAATTCCAGTGCTTACGTCTAGTCATTATTTACGAACTTTTAGCTTTTCTAATAACGTTCTCTTTTCTGGGATATCCTATATCACCGTGGAGGTGAGTGGCGATCCGAGCCGCAGTACCTTCTGGTCAAGTTGAAGGCCGTTTTGGTAATGATAATGATGATGGTGGTGATGTTGACAGGCATCTTGGTCGATGACAAGACCGCTTAGATTGACCGATTTGAGTTCCGTTTGAACTAGTTTTACCCTCTCAGTAATGGCGCGCGACTGTTAAAACCTTGCGCTGAGCGCAAGTTGTTTTTCTGGCCAGCTCTATTTTTGGGCACCATGCGCACCAATGTTTCATCTAGCGCCCTCCTTTTTCCTATTGGGTTTTCTCCCAAAGTAGGTGATGTATTTCCTTTCATTACTGTCGATCCTACTGGAATACGACCCCATAGTGGAGTCACTTGCGGGCACATCGCTTCGTTGGGCAGCGGTGATGAGTGGCTCTCGAAAAGTTGGTCACACCTGTAGTAAGGTATGTACAGCAAGTTTGCCTTGAATGCAGATTAACCACCAACTTCGCAGATCACGGCTGTTACTCGACACCATTTTCTCCAGCAATTCAGGTGGCAGGCACTGTGGCATGCGGCACACTAGCTTGTATATGAAAAAAGGCTAGTTCTCGGGAAAGTCCTTAGAGCCGTTACACGTCAGATACAATATTCATCTTGGTGGTTCATACAACACATCAGGGAGCGAAATCCGTAAGGAGCCCAGACAGCCTGGTTGTCAATAAAAAAAAACCTTCGAATCGAAACGCCAGTGAATGGAGGCTGTTTTGCTTCAGAGAATACTAGCGGACTGCTTAAGATTATCCATACTATTGACCCAGGCGTCCATTTGTCAGTGGAGCGGTCAAAGAGGCACTTGACACATCCACTGCTACTCCACGAGGCTGGATTTCGCTGGACGGGACACTTTGATGGCCCTTTTAGTTGACTTCCACGGTGTTATCATCACGTCTGTAGTGTTGTGTCCTGGTCATTAGATGTAGAACTATACACCAGACCTGCGGTCGGCGATTGGTTTTCGACCTTCAAACATAATAGGGTATAGATAACCTCGTGTAAGCACCCATTACCAAATATGGGCGATTGAGACCGTCTTCTCTGTTTGGGTCAGTCGACAGTAGTTTCCATATTCAAAAAGGGAAGCAAGACCTCTTGTGAAAACCACACAGGAATTGGTGACCCCATCGCTACCATAATTCTTAGTCCGTTATACCCAGTCGACTCACCGCAGCGCAGAAAGTAGGGTTTCGTCTTGAGGAATAAAACACTGGTCATTTGTTTATGCCTCGTCAACTTCGGGAGTAGTGTCTCACATACCGGCAGTCAACGCCAGTCGTTTCTCCTGGCCGTAAAGGTCATTCGATTCAGTAGATCGATCTGCCTTTTAAGACCTCTTTAGACGCAGTAGCATGTCAGGTAAGCGTGAACATACCCGCGCCTTTGAATAGCCTGGGAATACTCCTTTCACTCGTGCCACATTCAAGTTACGACTTAACTGGCGTACCAGCAGAAGGGCTAATTTTCCACTGGACAATTTCTTTAATGTTATATTAAGGTCAAATTCCGTTTCCAAGAACTTTAGATGAGCAGTGCCATTCTAAACTTTCCAGGTTTCCCACCAGTCTGTTAGCGGTTTTGTCCCTCGTCTGATTACTGTTTGGTACTTAATGTATGGTACACGCGCAAAACTAGAGGTCGTGTACAAACAATACACGACTAGATTAGAACGATTCGCGTTGTCATGCAGGACTGTCCTCGTTTTCTGTAGTCCGAGGCCATTAAATTCAGGGTTCCGTTTTCTGTGCTGTTTTTCATAGGTATTCAATTCACTGTACAATTCCGATGAAAACGTGCTTATCGCTGCTCCGACCGGAAGCGGCAAGACTGTGTGCGCTGAGCTGGCCATATTTCGTCTGATAACGACCAGCAGTGCCACAGCAGGACAGTCGGACGCGAGTGCAAGCGGTGCTTCGGTTGCTGCTGCTGGTGGCAGCGGTGGCAATTTCCGTTGTGTCTACGTAGTGACGCACAGCGAGCAGGTTGAACTGCGGTACGCAGATTGGACGAATCGATTCGGAGAGAAACTGGGCAAACGCGTGGTACGATTGACCGGTGAAACTTCTGTGGATTTGAAACTGTTGGCTCGTGGTCAGGTAATTGTCCCACATGGAACTGCGCACATTCCCTTTCTTGTTTCTGCGGTTTGTGTTCGCCTTTTACGTTGGGTTTGCCCGATTTGTACAGTGCACAAAACGTGTTCAGCCAGATATATGTAGATCTACACTGTTGGAACGTGCATTGAGAATGCCAACTCATCGTTTACCACATCCTGCACACTTTTTGGAGGCTCCAGGTATCGAGCATGAGATACACTATGGAAAACCGAGTGAATTAGCGCTGATAGATGAAAAAAAGTCACTGGAACCTGTAAACAGTATTCGCTTCTTGGTCTGGGGATATTGTGGTCCAACTTGTTTTTGTAGACTAATCGGGTTCACTATCACGAATGTTGTCGCCGTTTGACCGAACTGTGTATGGAGTAAGGACAATGAATGCAACGAGACAGTTAACATCCCAAAGTGATAGTTTTCCTGTGGATACCGTCGTGCTCTCATTCACAAGTCGATTATTTGTTCACGTACGTCGTATCCATCTCCTTGTCCTATCGCTAACCGATAGCATTTTTCCTATGATTGTGCAGCAGTTAGCTATCGATGTCACCTACTGATGTATTGACATCAGTGCTGATGTTTCCATTCTGGGTCATATTTAGATGACACGTTGGTTGTTTATTCAGGCGAAGACAGGCATAGCCGAAACTAGACGATGAACTACTGAGTTATTTGTTGTTATGAATGAACCACCCCAAACTCAGAGAATCGACAGGACTAGTGCTCAAATCGGGCACTTTTTGCATTTACTTAACATTAAGCCGCGCATAATGTACCCCATCTATGTCGCTACAGAAAGGTCAGATTTCATTGCTCGTGTCAACATGACACTCTCCGATTGCCCATGTAGAGGAGAGTTGACTTTGGAATTCTGTTTAACTTTTCTTTTTTGAACTTGGTACATAAGTCACAGGACCAATTCCATTTAAAGTGGTAACCAGTATTTGGGGTCGCGTTTCCTTCTGATGGAGTCTGGTCGCTCAGAACGCCCAATTCATCTTTTCTGGAGATAGTGAGAGTTTAACCGGAAAGTCTATGATTGATACAGATCTGATGCCACGAATCCTGACGATGCATGTCTTTGACCGTCGGAGATGTCAACGGAAGCCAGTGACTTGCAAGTGACTTTTTCGTTTTCTTCTTCAAAATCATCTTCATTCTTATGCGTTTGAAGCGACGGTCACCACGGTGGTCAGTGCGCCACCCCTTAAAACGTTCGAACTCCGATTCTCCTTTGTTTCACCGCGTTGTTTAAACTCCTTATCTCCCGTTTTTCCCTTATCGCCCCTATCAAAGATCAACAATATGCAGATGTCCTCCCACAAGGGCTGTATTTGATAAATTTTTTCATCAGCATTTCTGAAAGCTATTAGGTTTCATCCAACCTCATGTTTGGAAGTATTTCAGAGTGCGATTTAGCTGCATGCGGATCTTCCATACAAGTTCTTTCAGTGCCCCACAACCCACCTGGCACTATTTCGCGTTTCATCCGACATTCTGTAACTAGTTCTTCCAAGGTAGATAGATCATCTCATTATTGTACATAATTGCGCCTGACTTTAGCTGTTTTGTTCAGTCTTCTAAATCGTTCGCGGGAGTTCCATACTGACACACCTCCGCTTGACTTAGAGTAATCTTTTCATTCCAATCGGAAGCTCCATCGTTGTATTCTAGTTTGGTTCTCCTGTAAACCCGAGTGTTAATGTAACTTTGTGTTCCTTTCGAATTTTAGATAATTGTCACCACACCAGAACATTGGGACGTCCTATCCAGGCGTTGGAAGCAGCGAAAAAACGTGCAAAATGTTAATTTGTTCATCGCGGATAACTTGCACCTCGTCGGTGCTGAATGTGGTCCCGTGCTCGAAGTAGTCTGCTCACGAATGCGGTATATTAGCAGTCAACTGGACAACCCGATTCGCATTGTAGGCTTGGCACATAGTCTTTCTAACGGTCGTGATGTGGCTAGTTGGCTAGGTTGTGCTTCTGGCGCAACTTACAATTTCCCATCCGCTACCAGGCCTGTTCCGTTGGAAATAAACATCATCCCGTTCAACATTCCGCACCAGGCTTCCCGTCTGCTCGCAATGACCAAGCCAGTTTTTCAACTGATTACACGTTTGGCTGTTACAACCAGTACTCCGGGCAGTCTGCAACCACTTCAGCGGAAGCCAACTCTGATCTACGTGCCGACTAGGCGTCAGGCTCAACGTACTGCTCTGGACTTAATTACAATGTTTGCAGCAAGTTCTTCAACCTCTGGCTCTTCCGCTTCCTCCAAATTCGTTCCGATTTCTGGTCATTTAGAAGAGGCGCTCTCTCGCGCAGCTGATCAGTTGGCTGATCACGCACTGGCCGAAGTAGTCAGACACGGTGGTGGAATCGCCTATTTGCATGAGGCTATTTCCAAACCGGATCGACGTCTGGTGGAAGTCCTGTTCGCTGCCGGAGCGCTGCATACTGTACTTGTGTCCAGGGCATTAACTTGGTCCTCCGCGTCCACTAGTCCATTGGCCGCCTATTTGGTAATCGTTATGGATATGCAGGACTACAATGGCAAGATTCACGCGTACGAAGACTACCCGATTGTGGATATGTTGGAAATGTTGGGCCATGCGAATCGGCCTAATGTGGATGCGGACGCAAAGGCTGTGATTCTGTGTCAGTCCGGTAAACGAGACTTTTTGAAAAAGTTCCTTCACGACCCACTACCAGTTGAATCACACCTAGACCATTCTCTGCACGATCACTTCAACGCCGAGGTAGTAACCAAGACGATCGAGAATAAACAGGATGCTGTAGACTATCTGACTTGGACATTTTTGTATCAGCGGATGACTCAAAATCCGAATTATTACAACCTTCAGGTAAATGTTGAACATTTCAGTTATTGTTTAAACGACTGTTTTTCTATATTGTATGCAGAATTGCTATAGCTCGGTCGTAACCATGTTCGACTGCCAACTACATTGTCACATGATGAAGCCTGTTTGCTGAGTGTCATTTAGGTTTGGTCAGTTTGTAAGTATACAGCCCATGTTCACCCCTGCAAATCATGACAGTAAACACCCTGTGGAGTGAGTATGTATCATTTGTCTACCATACCCCGTTCATTATTGTGGTTCTCAATCTGCAACGTTGCAGTTGACTTGCCGGCAATTAGGAGGGGATATTGGGAGACATTGATTCCGATCACTGTCATCATCATCATCATCATCCTCATCATCCTCATCATCCTCCTCCTCCTCCTCATCATCATCATCACCATCATCATCATCATCATCATCATCATCATCGTCATCATCGTCATCATCATCATCATCATCATCGTCGTCATCATCACCATCATCATCATCATCAAAGACAATAATACGTCAGTGGTTATCACTTATGCTTAACTACTATACAACCATGGACTAAAAAGGAAGCCCTAGTCAACAAAAAATAAAGGGGTGAAACAGGAACTAGCTAATACACTACTATGTCTACACCCAAACATTCAATGTCAAAGCGCCTACATTTGGTAAACAAACAACCGAGCCATTAATGAAGGTAGGGCGTCAGCAGCAAGACAGCCTCCTTGAAAATCTCACTGCCCCGCATACTTGAATTCACTCACTTCAAAGTTAACTCGGCCAAACAACAACATTCACATCACTGAGACCCATTGGCCACCAGCTCACGTAACATATCCAGTCACCCACACTGTGAGTTGTGAGGGCCCCGTCTCGGGAGATGAATCTGATCGACAGTGGCGAACACTTTGGTGAACGGGTTCATTTATCTACATCAGGCCATCATCTGGCTGTCTCGCACTTTATACCAGTCGGCCGCAGCTTTGGTGAAGCGTGCTCGGCGTAGCAGCTGGCCAATCGGCGTCCTTAGTACATGACCTCATCACCGGTGTCTATGCATATTTGAAGAATAGACAGCAAAATTCGCGTAGCACTCATTACCAAATATCCTCTTCCTAGTGTCCTCGTTGCTTATGCGTTCGTGACCGCTTGCATCGAGTGGTAGTCCACCCGAATTTTCCGGGATGATCAATCAGAACAAACGGTTGCCAGAGTAACCAAGTAACCCACGTCAATTGTGGCACAAAGCGGTCCACCTCATCACCACAAAAATGGCCAGCCTTACTTGCTGCACTTATTCGGAGGGTTACGCTGACCAGGGCTTCGGCTCTTTTCCTACATAGGAATATCAGACAAATCAGAGTGGAACATCCAGATGTGTTGGGGTGCTTAGATAGTGATGTACGATCCCATGAGTGTGCACTGTTATCTTCCACACAAGGACAAAGATGGTTTGAAAATGTACCCTCAGATATATGGGCCTTTTGATCACTCAACCGTTGACTTCAGCTGTCGGCGTATTCCTCTGGTCGGTCGAGCAGCTCAAGGAATCTCGGAAGTTTAGTGCTGATTTCAACACATCTAACGCGCAACACTAATCAGACCGCAACACCAATGTCTTATTCAGTGCGCCGCCGGAATTAACTAATGTCTCTACAAGGTGAGTCAAATTTCGAGGTCGCTGGCTCCAGATAGACTCCCCGAGAAAGCCATATATCCTTTCAGCCTTCAGATCAAATTTTCAACTCGTAAGCTCCATCCGGGTTCCCTCTAAAAGACGCCACCTCCTACTACCCCGCAGGTTGGGACCCTGATTTTGTGGCTTCTTGCAGCTTTCTCCTAGCTCACTCTTCCGCGGCATAAGCATATGAGAAGTACCGATAGTTATCGTTGTTCTGGCACACTAGTCTATTTTTTGCACTTCATTCTTCCTCTGCTCCTGGTTTTCATGTGTTTAAGCCAGGTTCACTGACAAGCGTTTGGGTTCTTGGTGTCCGTACTCTGCGACGTCTGTTTCACCAAGCTGCTCTGGCGAGCACTCTTGAGTCTGAAACTTTGTGTGCTGTCTCTGGAGCGTGACTGCAATTCCAGAATTGTTATTCACTTGAATCCACCCTCGGCTGAATAGATTAGGGTGCTTTCTCAGGGTCTGTGGTAACGATGAAACAGAATCTCACGATCAAGCTGGAGTGGAAATTGCGCTGAACTTCAAGGCCTCGACACAGACCTGTTAAAATTGATCTATTCGTCATATCCTCATGTACTCCAACGGACAATGGTTGCGAAGCTGTCATGGGCGCTTCCTGTGAGGCACTGTTAGATCTTCTGAGGCGAACTAAATACTCGGATATCAGTTTGCTCATTATATGAATGTACAGCTTATCCTACTCCAGAAGAGAAGTGGCTGGATGGCATGTCCGCTGTTCAGGCGCGACACGCTGGCAGTGACGATCGGCTGTCGCAACTCTGTGCATCTCGCGAACCTTGTACATAAAGTTGCGCATTACAGCACAAAAGACGGTAACGCCTCGTGTAGAGACCGTTTTGTGCAATTCGGCCATGGATGCAAATTGTTCATCTCGCCGTTAGATGTATTTGGCGCATTTCATCAAATTTTGATGTCCAGTGTGAAGCAAACACCTTAACTCAGACCATGCCGTTGTTAGTGCCTCCTTTATCGTCTGTTCAGAGATTGTCTGCTAGAAAGCGTAACGTTCACAAGAGTGCTTGCGAAACGTCTGTCAGACAGCGCCGACAATTAAATTACCCTGGTCACAATGATGGTATACTTTAAGTAACCACTGGGCAGTAATGCTACCAAGAGGTCTGTTCCAAAGGAGCATTTAGGCAAAAGTGGATTTTTGCCGAATCGACAAATTCCGAATACGACACAGACCACCGTGAATTGAAACACTTACGAAGTCTATGTGAGAACTGAGGCTGAAATGTCCAAACGAGTCAAGAGATGTGGAAAGCGGTTTCATGAGGGACTGGATTTGTGATTACACTCACTGTCTCAAACGTATTAGTGAGACTAGGTCTGAAAGAAGTGACTCTTGAATTTACAGTTGATCGTAAAGGCTTGACGGTTTGAACTCTGAGAACAATTGAACTGGTCTGAGCCGACTCACTCCGCTACAGACAGAAGAGCTATGACCTCCCCCAACAATCTTTCTTCAGAAATCCGAATGGCGTTAGAGTTTAGGTTACTGAATCGCAATATTGCTCCAGATCCGGACCTTTTTTCTCCTGCCGTTATCAAAGATGCTGGTGAGAGATTGTCTTAGTATTTGACCACACTCCTTTGTCCCGTGTGACAGACTGAGGATGTGGCGTGTATTCGACACACGTCGACTGCTACCCTCCTTTAAAAGGGTACCAGAACAAGATTGATAATCGCAGGGGGATTAGCCTTGTTTCTATCGCTTCCAAGATGATCAAATGTCTCGCAGTGCGGCGGCTTTCGTAACACGGAATGGATCGGATTAGGAAAGTACAGGCAAGTTTTCAGTATGGCTGTGTGTGTACTAATCACACCTGTTCCCTGTAGTAAGCACTGAGGCGTTGACACTCCTTTTCTCATACAGCGGTCGCGGTGGTTTCGGATCTAAACGCTGTTTTTGGTATATTGAAACTCTTTGTATGCCCACTCTCATTGCAGAGAGCACATTTATAGGCAGCCATCTCGAAAGTTTTGCACCACAAGGGATGTTCGATAGGAGAATTTTATCTCCCCTTTAACTGTCCAGTGTAGTCTACGCACTTTGAGTCATGTACTTCGTGTGCCAGCGCAGCGTCCACCGCAACACGCATTGTTTAGTGTGGCTGCTGGTGGTTGAAAGAAACCGCGAGGCAATCAGGGCACCCTGTGATCATGGGCTGTGGAAGCTTTGACGATCCTGCTGAGCAAATTTGGTAGATGTCCTCTACCCGGTTAGTGAGTTCACAACCATCCACACCGCTGGTTGTATCCGTAAGGTTGTTGACCCCGTGGTTAGTTTTTACGCCCAGGTCTTTTTCCTCACATATTTGCGCTTCTGTATTGATCGGCTGCGTTGTGCACTGTTCTCAATGACTACTCGAGTCATAATACTCACAGGTGCTGCTTAAAACTGAAATTGGTAGCGTAGGGAATGTCTTTTGTTTGCTATTGCAGTTTGCTCTAACTAATCAGCGTGTTGGTTTTTCATTGAGCTGTGGCTCTTCTACTTCCACATGTTCTACATTTCACATCTGCGACATTATGATCACGTGGGACTTATCATCTTCTGGTAGGTAGTATAAGGTATAGCATTTCGACAACATTTTGTTCTGGGTTATCGTCCAGAAACACGCAGGTAACCCCCGGCCTGTGCTTTACGACAATTGGCAGGCAGGCTCGTAGCCAACTTTCCAAATGGTGACTCATTCCGCAACGACTACGCGTAATTGGCCCTGGGGCACTGCGTCTCTCACATGATGAGGTTTGTCAATCGCATTCCAAATTTGAAATTTGTGGGTTGTAACCATTGTTATACGATGAATGTAATAAAGTACATTTTGGTTGACACATCATTTTGATGAGAGTGACTGCCTTTAAGAAACAGTGAACGACGTAGATAACAACTGTAGTGACGCGAAACATGAGCTATGCAACTGTTCACAATAACACAGTTCAACATATCTGTGCGCAGATTAATGGCTGATTCCCCGTGATAACTATTTGTCGTAATTATTTTGACGCTAAACAAAATGTTCAGCATTCGCTTGTGAGTAGTGTTCGGGCTGCTTTGTCGTCATCAAAGAGGACTGTTGGCTACAGTCGATAACCCCACGATTAGGGCTAATCAGTCAAGTTTAAATCGTAGGATGAACTGAGCTTACTGAATGATGTTCTGATCATCCATATGTGAGCGGAGGTCAGGTTGATGCGAATCAAACGCTCCTCCATTTGATTGTAGCTTTTGTTTTCGAACGGACTTTTCAGCTGACTCTTTCTCAAGAAAGCGCTCCAGTTTTACTCTTGTTACGGTTTGGTGTGCATGGTTGAGAAGTTCTAGACGTGAGGTCATTGATTGGAGTTACTGCGCCCTGCCCGAGACGACCGGACAACGTAAGCTTTACTCATGGATGCTCGGGTATGATAGTTCGATCATATTTACCTTAAGGTTTGCAGTACGGTGGTTAACACAGTTTCCTCGCGAAAACGTGGACCGCAGTTCAAATTTCAGTCGTGCCAAGGTGCACTTCAAACGGTCTCTAACATGGAGAAACCTGTGTGTGAAAACGGTGATCAGCTGTTATTGGCTTTCAGTTTATGGTAATCGAACTTTTAACAGCTTATCAGTGAAACAGCTACGGTTATTTTTTGTATCATTCGTATGACTTCAGCAGATGTTTTATAGTCATTGTTTGTGTTTACCTTTCACAGGTAATTCCAGCCTATTTAATTCTGTTGACTACCTAGCTTGACGACTTTTCATTCGACTGTCTTACCTCATACACACTGCAATCTCCTTTTTAGGGCGTTACCCACCGGCATCTCAGCGATCATTTGAGTGAGTTGGTTGAAACTACTTTGACCGATTTGGAACACTCCAAATGTATCTCAATAGAGGATGGTATGGATTTATGTCCGCTCAACTTGGGCATGATTTCTGCCTACTACTACATCCAATATAACACGATCGGTGAGTTTGATATGAACACTACAATTGTGATTCATCACTTCTTGTCTGATGGACAGGATCTTCTATCTGTTTACTGCGTGTATCGTGTCGACCGCACCGAATCGTGTGTTCGCCTAACCACGCCACCAGGAAATCTTAAAATTGTATTCTGTACATCAGTATTGTGTAAGAATGATGTACAAATGAGAACCAACAGAGATCGTGGATTTTAATGCGTTTTCCCGAAAACCCTCCTACCTGTGTTTGAGCAAATTAACAGTTTCAAACTTGCATGAGTTACCCAGCATTGGGTCAGGCAGCAAATTTCCCTTATTTGGTGTTTCGGTTGATCGGTTGATTGTAGTGGAAATCAAACACGGTTGCTTGTTATTTGCATGTTCCTTCAAAAGGTGAGTGGATATGCGTAGTAGTGAACATAGGTTTTTTTTAAGAATACGCAGAAGTTGATCACGTTTTTGTTAGTGGACCGGAATGTGCTGCTTTTCCAGAACTGTCGACCAATATCCCGCAAACAAGCGGGGAACAGTTTGATTGATTCCGAAAGTTTGGTGGTGGTTGGAGGAGACCATTTTTTGTGCAGAAAGTCATGATTGTACTCATGACTGTACTCAACCCTGAACATGACGCCTAGGGTTTTCACTCGAAGCGCTTAGTCAACGGCTACGTCATGGTAAACTGACACCAGTATCATTCTTATCGACTAAGAAGCCAACCTTGTTCCAAACTTCAACCCTAAAAACGGAGAGATTGTAATTCATCAGACGTCTATCCATTGGTCTGCCTAATGTTTTTTTTCGATGTGATACCGTCCAATTTGGTCCAGTAACTCATTCGGATAGGCAGGCCGTCACACCGCGTCAATTTCCAGTTTATTTGGTACAAATCGTTGGTGAGAGTCCTATATGTGGCCTAGTTAACATCTAAACCATGACGATCTGTTTACCTTTGGACACCTCTGGTAATCCGTTACTACTTTCACATCCAATCGAGATGTTCAGCTGTAAGTTTACTTGCAACGGTGACCGTCTACACTAGGAATAGAAACCTCATCAATCTTCACAGTGTTGCTTTTTCTGGGTATGCTAAGACTCGGTGTGACTCAGCCAATTGTTATTCTAGAACAATGACACCATTTCTCTTTGATGAGGATTTAGGTGGAACTCTTAAGTGGCCATGTTCGACACAAATCGAGAGACGACAATCTGTTTAGTAGACCTCTCTATCCACAGTGTTATGAAAATGCTTCCAGGTGCAAGACCTCGAAACAGTTTTAAACACGACTTTTTCCTAAGCCATGATGTTCCACCAACAACATTTTCAAACCATCTTTGTCCTTGTGTGGAAGATAACAGTGCCGTAACCACAAAAATAGTTCTGATAATGCACACTCATGGGATCGTACATCACTATCTAAGCACCCCAACACATCTGGATGTTCCACTCTGATTTGTCTGATATTCCTATGTAGGAAAAGAGCCGAAGCCCTGGTCAGCGTAACCCTCCGAATAAGTGCAGCAAGTAAGGCTGGCCATTTTTGTGGTGATGAGGTGGACCGCTTTGTGCCACAATTGACGTGGGTTACTTGGTTACTCTGGCAACCGTTTGTTCTGATTGATCATCCCGGAAAATTCGGGTGGACTACCACTCGATGCAAGCGGTCACGAACGCATAAGCAACGAGGACACTAGGAAGAGGATATTTGGTAATGAGTGCTACGCGAATTTTGCTGTCTATTCTTCAAATATGCATAGACACCGGTGATGAGGTCATGTACTAAGGACGCCGATTGGCCAGCTGCTACGCCGAGCACGCTTCACCAAAGCTGCGGCCGACTGGTATAAAGTGCGAGACAGCCAGATGATGGCCTGATGTAGATAAATGAACCCGTTCACCAAAGTGTTCGCCACTGTCGATCAGATTCATCTCCCGAGACGGGGCCCTCACAACTCACAGTGTGGGTGACTGGATATGTTACGTGAGCTGGTGGCCAATGGGTCTCAGTGATGTGAATGTTGTTGTTTGGCCGAGTTAACTTTGAAGTGAGTGAATTCAAGTATGCGGGGCAGTGAGATTTTCAAGGAGGCTGTCTTGCTGCTGACGCCCTACCTTCATTAATGGCTCGGTTGTTTGTTTACCAAATGTAGGCGCTTTGACATTGAATGTTTGGGTGTAGACATAGTAGTGTATTAGCTAGTTCCTGTTTCACCCCTTTATTTTTTGTTGACTAGGGCTTCCTTTTTAGTCCATGGTTGTATAGTAGTTAAGCATAAGTGATAACCACTGACGTATT
>QNGE01001295.1:55959-67419 GCA_008508345.1 Paragonimus westermani | reverse complement strand
AGCAGAGATTGTACTTTAGTCTGCATAAAACCTCCTGGGATTGCAACCGACAATAGTTCTATTAAACTCGGCAGTCGTCGCGAATTTTAATGATTATGTGCAGTCCCTAACTTAAAGTTAGCCTAATTTATTCAACACTAATAACGATAGAAGACACGTCGCGAGATGCTAACATTTTGTTTACTCTCTTCGGTCAGAAACGTAAAACATTAGAATATATAGGACACCTGCAGTTGCGGTGACGTTTGTATCGACAGAATAAATTGGTACCTACGACAAAGAATGGCTGAGCATACGCCTAAGTGGTTAACACACGCCATGATGCAATAGACATTGGCAAGAGAACGATTGAGACGAAATCCGACCTCATCCACCACAAACCACATCATGGAAACAGGTCACGTTGTTGACCCGGCCAACTCGTTTCCAGTACTGTTGCGTAATCAGAACCCCAAACTGCTTGCTTTCTCCGAGGCAATGTTGACCAATACTCACTGTCCGGCTCTGTGTGTGCATAAACTGTTGACTCACGCAGTTTATTTGCCCTGGAACTGACGGCAGTCTTTGTTTGATGTAAACTCAATCGTTGAATGTTTGTATTGTGTTGCTATCCGAATATCCTATATATTCTAATGTTTTACGTTCGTGACTGAAGAGAGTGAACGAAATGTTAACATCTCGCGATGTATGTCTTTTATCGTTATTGGTGAACTGGATCAAGGGGACTCAGTGTTTTAAATATTCAACACTAATTAAAATCGGGTGTATAAATCATCTATTAACTAAAGGAGGATGTATCGACGTGATAATCTAGTTATTAACAGGGTTGGAACACCGTCAAAATGAAGCATTAGGAGCACAGCAACGTCAAAAACTATCGATTGAGATGATAAGAAAACTGGTTACGTCGAGACGAAATGAGCCAGGAAGCTCGACATCAAAAAGGCCGGGGTTCTCAACATATACAGACTAACGCCCAGAGGAAACGAAAACTCAATGTAACCAGATACGCCTCGGGTTGAAGATCAAGGAAATGTCTTCAGGGATAAATGAACATCGAAGTAGAGTAGCAAATGCAAGTTACCGTGAGGCAGAGTTGTGGCTCGTGACCCCTTTCTTTACACTAATCAAATAATACAGATGACACAAGCTTTCTGAAGAAACTGAGGTATAGCGTGTTCAGCTTCAGATGACAGGAGCTTCATCTACCTCAACGGAATTGCGCGAGCATTCGGATAGATTGCACTTTGAACGACATATGCACGTTCTCTAAGCACTGGCAACAATACTCGACTTCAGTGATCTGTGCACCAAACGCTCTAGCAAAATACAATGATTGTCCCTAAAAGTACTTCATATCGCACACGGTGTTACACGGTTCCTGTTCGCTCTAAGATGCAAACTACAAACACCTGCATTTATGTAATTCAGTGCTCACTCGCTCATAAAGCTTGACGTTTAGACAAAACATATAGTCGCTAAACAAGGTAACAGCATCCAGGTTAGGACGTTTGGCCACCCATCATTATAAGCTTATGATGTCACCTCGTTTGTAATTCGAAAGTCAAATCAGGTCTTATGAGAGGGCAACCCATAAGGGGAACCACTACACATGGTGCACTGCTTCTGTATATATATATATATATATATATATATATATATATATATATACAGAAGCAGTGCACCATGTGTAGTGGTTCCCCTTATGGGTTGCCCTCTCATAAGACCTGATTTGACTTTCGAATTACAAACGAGGTGACATCATAAGCTTATAATGATGGGTGGCCAAACGTCCTAACCTGGATGCTGTTACCTTGTTTAGCGACTATATGTTTTGTCTAAACGTCAAGCTTTATGAGCGAGTGAGCACTGAATTACATAAATGCAGGTGTTTGTAGTTTGCATCTTAGAGCGAACAGGAACCGTGTAACACCGTGTGCGATATGAAGTACTTTTAGGGACAATCATTGTATTTTGCTAGAGCGTTTGGTGCACAGATCACTGAAGTCGAGTATTGTTGCCAGTGCTTAGAGAACGTGCATATGTCGTTCAAAGTGCAATCTATCCGAATGCTCGCGCAATTCCGTTGAGGTAGATGAAGCTCCTGTCATCTGAAGCTGAACACGCTATACCTCAGTTTCTTCAGAAAGCTTGTGTCATCTGTATTATTTGATTAGTGTAAAGAAAGGGGTCACGAGCCACAACTCTGCCTCACGGTAACTTGCATTTGCTACTCTACTTCGATGTTCATTTATCCCTGAAGACATTTCCTTGATCTTCAACCCGAGGCGTATCTGGTTACATTGAGTTTTCGTTTCCTCTGGGCGTTAGTCTGTATATGTTGAGAACCCCGGCCTTTTTGATGTCGAGCTTCCTGGCTCATTTCGTCTCGACGTAACCAGTTTTCTTATCATCTCAATCGATAGTTTTTGACGTTGCTGTGCTCCTAATGCTTCATTTTGACGGTGTTCCAACCCTGTTAATAACTAGATTATCACGTCGATACATCCTCCTTTAGTTAATAGATGATTTATACACCCGATTTTAATTAGTGTTGAATATTTAAAACACTGAGTCCCCTTGATCCAGTTCACCAATAACGATAAAAGACATACATCGCGAGATGTTAACATTTCGTTCACTCTCTTCAGTCACGAACGTAAAACATTAGAATATATAGGATATTCGGATAGCAACACAATACAAACATTCAACGATTGAGTTTACATCAAACAAAGACTGCCGTCAGTTCCAGGGCAAATAAACTGCGTGAGTCAACAGTTTATGCACACACAGAGCCGGACAGTGAGTATTGGTCAACATTGCCTCGGAGAAAGCAAGCAGTTTGGGGTTCTGATTACGCAACAGTACTGGAAACGAGTTGGCCGGGTCAACAACGTGACCTGTTTCCATGATGTGGTTTGTGGTGGATGAGGTCGGATTTCGTCTCAATCGTTCTCTTGCCAATGTCTATTGCATCATGGCGTGTGTTAACCACTTAGGCGTATGCTCAGCCATTCTTTGTCGTAGGTACCAATTTATTCTGTCGATACAAACGTCACCGCAACTGCAGGTGTCCTATATATTCTAATGTTTTACGTTTCTGACCGAAGAGAGTAAACAAAATGTTAGCATCTCGCGACGTGTCTTCTATCGTTATTAGTGTTGAATAAATTAGGCTAACTTTAAGTTAGGGACTGCACATAATCATTAAAATTCGCGACGACTGCCGAGTTTAATAGAACTATTGTCGGTTGCAATCCCAGGAGGTTTTATGCAGACTAAAGTACAATCTCTGCTGATATCAACGCTGTTGCTCGTGCACAATCACGTTACTGCCTTCAGGTTGTTTACTACTCGCCTGATGTGCGTACACATTGTTAACTGGACGTCTGCCAACAGTTCGATTAGCTGGTTTCTGGAACGCTCCCCGTACCTGTTTCAAAAACTGAGTGTGCACCACTAAAATTTATCACCTCAAGATGAAGGTAAACTGATAACCGTGCAGCAGCTCGGTAAGGCTTCCATAATAGAAAATACATGTCAATGTGCATACGAGTGGATACATACAGATTCAATGTGAAATTTCACGTGCGATCGAAATGGTACTGTCGAAGAGCGTTTTCACCTGTCACTGGCGGAACACAAATATCCAAATTCGGGATACTAACCGAAGCCAACTTCGTGTGAACATAATTATGTTACCATTCACATTGCTTTTAGAAAAGGAGTACGCGACGTGTTAAGAGACCATTCAGACGAATGCTACCTGATTCAATTAATGCATGATTACATTACTTTGACTTGCTGCTAGTTATCAGTTGATCAAATTTCCCATCCAACTCCCATTCATTACGAATTTCACACAGGCTTGTGTCGACGTCTTGTCCAGCAACAGTTGGTTAGGTCCCGCTTTGGCTGCCATGGAACTATCGCAAATGGTAACACAAGCTGTGTGGCACAAAGACTCCTATCTGCGTCAATTGCCACATTTCACCGCCGAACGTATAGCTAAATGCCGTGAAGCCAAAGTTGAGACGGTGTTCGATTTGATCGAGATGGAAGACGATGCTCGCGTCAAACTACTTAATGACCTTAGTCAAACTCAATTGGCAGATGTAGCCAGATTTTGTAATCGTTATCCGAATATCGAAATAAGCTACGAGGTGGTCAATGCCAGTGGTTCCAGTCTGGCCAAGTCTTCTGTACGAGCGTGAGTTCAACGACGACATATGAGTGGCTTTTCATTGTTTCCACATCAGTTTATAATGTTTGAGCTGCAAACGGTTGCATCATTTGTGTGTTTGTTCATAAGCCAATGATTGGGCATGTTCGAGTTCGCTTGTTTCTGGACACATAGAACAAGAAGTAATGTTACTGAGTAGACGGCCATGTATTATTTATCTATTAATTATCTTTTTGTTTGTTTACTGTCATTTATTGAAATACCTAACTCCAGATGTCTGCGCTCATTCGTATGTACCAGATGGTGCCGAGGTGCAAACGACGGTGAAGTTAGGTAACAGATATTTCGTAGTATGGGTCAAACGAGTTCATTTCCTCAGCGTTGAGTACTGTATAGAACACGATTTCTGTACT
The DNA here is from genome assembly GCA_008508345.1 of Paragonimus westermani. Classification (NCBI taxonomy): domain Eukaryota; kingdom Metazoa; phylum Platyhelminthes; class Trematoda; order Plagiorchiida; family Troglotrematidae; genus Paragonimus; species Paragonimus westermani. Next base: position 62,820 of record QNGE01001295.1, on the reverse strand, counting down.
GTTTACGTACAACGAGAACTGATCTGCTGCTGTGCCCAACATTGCGGATGTTGCTGCCAATTAGCCTACGGTTCGGGATAGGAAAAAACAACAATTCGTCGTGTGGAAACAAGGACAGTTGACATTCCTTTTTATTTTGCGTTTCGTGCATTTAACATCTCTGGTTTTTGTTGTTAGTTCTTGGACCAGGGACGACGATTGGTTGACAAAGATAACACGGGAGTCGTTCTCATCATTTGTTTGACAAGCCTACCATCCGTTAGGGCCGTTCATTGGACATCTCTTCGATACATATTGCCAATTTGATCAGTTCAGGCATTCCACCACACCCTAATAACGATACATCGTATAGAAATCTGAACGAACATGAACGTGGGGAAGCAGGTGATGTAATGGAACCGGACATACGAGTGACTCCAGTTTCAACTTGTGGACGAGGGAGTCCATCCCTTCGTGCTGGGGTCACTCGGCAATAGTTCCCCTATCCAAGAAAGGAGTCCGAAGCCCTTACAAAAACCGCAGAGGAATTAGCTTACCCAGGGTAGTGCATCCATTGAACTTCGGCGATTCACTGCAGCTCACGAGACAAACCTTATGGTAGAACAGGCAGGGCTTCACCCTGGCTGAGGATTTATTGAGCAAATTTTTACTCGTATACAGCCGGCCAACAATCGCCGTTTTTATCCACTGTAAGGGTGCGTTCCATTTCGTTAATCGACCTACACTTCTATAGTCATCTAAACGGAGGGGTGTACCGACCAAGTATGTGAACATACTTTCGGCGCTTCATTCCCATACCTTAGTTCAGATAAAGGTTCACGATGAACTGCCTGCTAGTTTCAGCACCAGGAGCGACGTACCTCAGGGCTGTTTTTGTTTACTTCTGTCTTAGACGAAATAATGAGAGACTGTCAAGATGCCGGCGTGGACCTCTTACTTGGTGAAAGACTGTCTGATCTTGATCGTGGTGACGACAAGATGCTGCTGTTTGACAACTTTCAAACAGCTCAGCGCTATTTCGCGTTCTACTAGGTACTTCGGCATGCAGTTTGCAGCCTCAAAGTACAAAGTGGTTCTGCAAGATTGTTGTGATTGCGTAGATTTAGTGTTAGATGATGAAGTCGTGGAAGTTGTTGACCGGTTTGTGTACCCTGGAAGCTACATCAACGGTCTCGGTGGCGGAGGTGTAGGGAATAGAGTAAAAGCGCGTATCTCTACGGCTAGGGTCGTATTCGCCAACCGGAGGCACCTCTGGCGACAGAGGTATCTCTGATTCTTAAAGGTCGCGTATATAAGGCGACAGTGAGGACTGTATTTCTTCACGGCTGCGAAACTTGGCCGCTCGTGGTAAAAGATGTGAACCGTCCTCAGGTATTTGACCACCGATTTTCGCGTTCGATCGCTCGTACTGGGTGTCGCCAACGAGTAGGCAACAAAGACATTAGGAAGCGGGTATTTGGTAGTGAGTATCAAGCGAGTTCTTCTGATCAGCACTTACGTTTGCGTATGTAGATGACTAAGACGTGGTAAGAATGCCAGCTAGTCGTCTGCCACATCGAGCACTGCTTGCCGACGCTGCAGCTGACTGGCGCAAGGTGCGAGGTGGACAAATGACGACCTGGTGTAGAGAAATGAAATCGTTCACGAAGGGGTTGACCATTGTAGATTGGATCCGTCTCTCGGGCTGGGGCCCTCGCCGCTCACAGAATCGGTGGCTCGAGACGCTGGAGGTGTTGGCGGCTGATTGAACTCAGCGGCGTAAATGTTGTCGTTGTTTTGCTGAGTTGTCTGTGAAGTGAGTGGATTTGATGGTGCGGGGACAGTGAAAGCGTTAGGGAAACTGTCTTGTTGATGACGCCTTACTTTCATTTTCAGCCCGGTTGTTTGTTTGCAGGGTGTAGGTACCTCGATGTTTGACTATAGACGTAGCTGGATTGGGTAGTTAGATCGCTTCCCATTCCCTTCCTTTTTCTTCTCCCTTTCCGTATAAGGGTTGTTTTTTACCCGTGGTTGTGTGACAGTTAAGGGTCAGTGTGAACCACTGAAGTATTGCTGTTGTGATGATAATGATGATGACGAGTGACCCAGACGGCAATACGAAGGAATGAGTACAGACACACAACGGAGTAACCGTTATGTGAATCCACCGCTTGGGTGGCTGAACTTTGAATGTCAATGCCAAGTCGGTGGATTTTGGTGTTGAGAGGAAATGCCCTAGTCGGTTACATCAGCAATGTCCGTGACCGATGTCCATCGAACGCACATCGTTAGCAAGTGATAAGCTTGTCGAAGAAAAGTGAGAACGATTTTCCCATGTTCACTGGTCGACCAGTCATTGTTCCTGATTCAAGAGCCAATTGCAACAGCAAAGGATAAACGCACGGGATGCTATCAACTGTATGCAAACTATGGGGACAAATAGCAAAAACGTTCTAGTAGGCTAGTGATTGTAGACCGTGTTCATTTCTTAGACAAATGGTATCATTTCCAATAGCTGAACCTATTTTAGGGAGATTGCCTACAATTTAGTACAGTGATTAAAATATAGTCGCTCCTTAGCTTAATTGTTTGTGAGATGAATAATTCGTGAATCTGAAAAATACAACCTGTTGTCTTCCAGAATTTATCTCATTCACATTCATCACCCTGTTGTTTGTTCACATGGCTTTTACTTACTAACAGTGAATTTTCAGGTTAAGGCCTATGGATTTACGGATTAAATCTCATCTCACCTCATCCAGGGCTGTTGTTCCTCCTATTTGTAGGGCGGTTAAGCTTCGGTATCCCTCACTTATATTATTATTGTTGTCGGGATCAACGCGGCAAAAGAATCGAGTGGTGATTCACTTTTGTTAGACAGCCGCGCTCACAAATCAGCGACCTGATGAATGCATACACGGTTTCATGGTTACCGATTAACGGTTTTCTGATTTCTTGCTGTTTCATACAAAAAAAACTCATGCGTCACAGATTTGCTGGTGAAACTATCTCTGCTGGTAGCCGTTAACATTCCATATCAGAATGTCAGTAGTAGGCATTTGTGATGTTTTACAAGGCTCTCAATGAACCTATTGCAACTCCGTTGATACAAAGACCGCTCATTCGTAGCTGTTTTTGTTTGTTGGGCAACTCTGCTTATTTTGCTGCCATCTTTCATAGAATGTCGTTCTAATGGTGTGAGCTTTGATAGACAGTCTGTGAAACCACGATTATCGGTATTAAAAGGACCGTTATCCTCAGTCTTAATGGGTTGGTGTTTGTACTTCAGCCAATATTTGACGAAATCTCATTCATCCAAACAACCCTAAACTGCTCGTGGTTGCATTCTTCTTATCCGTTAATTATAGGGGTGAGACACTGAACGTGAACGTCTCCTTGGAGCGAGAAGAAGACAATGCGGGTCCGGTAATTGCCCCGTTCTTTTCTCAGGTATGTGTATGTGCGTCCAGTCGTTTACTTTTCATCCTGAAGAATAATAATCCAAATTGTTATCCCGCTTACTAAATGTGTACACTGCTCCCCTCCTCACAAGAATCACTTCCTTGCAGCCACTATCTCTATGGGGCACGTGTATTAAAAGACTTCTGACTCCTACAGCAATCCCTTCTCCAATAAGTTACCCCACTACAATAATCGCCCCCCATAAACTTTCAGTTCTCGTTAGCCAGATTCAGTTAGTTGAGGTGACAGCGGCTCGCAAATTTATTTGTGATTGAGACGAATTTGACTTACTCAATCACAGTCATGGGTGTGGCCACCAGTAACCAGTGTTGTCAAAAGAGAGAGGGAACAAAAATGGCACCAAATACCGCATACGTTGACAGGAATGCAACCACGTCATTGATTGTAACATGCTACCATTTCGAGCAGACCTATTAACGAGCTGTCTTGGAGAATACAATTTTACCAACCTGGCAGAGGACGCCTGCTGTCGTTATTCAACGCAACAGTTTGGGTCGTTTTTATTCCCGACCACGTTGCTGTTCAAACACCTCGTGGTTTTATCCAGCCGTTGCTGGTTTGGGTGGCTAATTTTCCACACGACAAACATCCAGCTGGCATGCGCAACATGTAACTCAACTGGTGCAACTTGCGCATTAATGCTATTTAACCGATTGAATAAGTGTCCGTAGTTTCTGGAACCACACACTGGTGGACAATCATGTTGTTCATGCGAGCGTCCCAGTTCGTGTGGGATAATTCCTGTAGATGGCTGTGGTCAAACACTGCAAGTCTTCGCGGACTAACCTGAACTAGCATTGGAATGCAGGTTTGTGCACTTACTATATCGCCGATTGTAAACGCAACAAACAGACAGCCGCACTGTTTGCATTCCGAGCGTTGTGTTGCAAAAAACGCTAACAGTCTCTTACGAAAGAACTCAATATCTTGTTTTGAAGCTGTCAGTAATGTGGGAAGTGTCGTGCACCGTTCGAAAAGTAGGCTGTGGGGATAGTAATGCACTGTTTCCCGAACAAGTGGATCTTTTCTTGACCGAGTGACATGTACAACTCCATCTTGCCGTAAACATCTTGTGTTGCCTTCCATAGAAACATCCATCATTATCTTCAGAGATGGCAATACACCAGTGATTCGCGGTGATGCTTATGTGTCATACTACCATGAAGAAAAAAGGAAGCCTTAATCAAAGAACAGTAAGTGGAAGGGAGGGAAACCAACTACTGAAAACAACTGTCTACACTCAATCTTCTGGCATCAAGACGCCTACATCTTGCAAACAAACAGCCGAACTATAAGTGAAAAAGAGGCATCAGCAGCAAGACGGCGCCTCTGGAAATTCAGTTGTAATTCCATTGTGCCTTGGGAACTGCTTTTTCGTCGGAAAAATCTGTCTACTTACCTACAGTCAATTGCCGTTATCCGAACCCCGCCCGAGAGATGAACCTGGTGCCATTGAATCTCTAAGTAAGTCGAATGCTATCCGGATGCGGTTGATTCTTCAATTCTTTATCCATCAGCTCATCACATAAGTGGACAACCCTTCCGCCCCGACTTTCGCTTCTATGCTTCAATTCTATCTTATCCCTCTATAGATAAGCGCGTATGCACTTGATCTACCCTGACAAACTACCATCGTCCTCACGCCCCACAGATGATAAATGCGTTAATTGATAGCATTTAAACATTAATATGGGATGTCCATACGTCAACAAAAATGGGTTACTTATCCCTCGCCATCAGAGGTTTCACCTGACCTATATACACGAGTTCTGGAATACATAGGCCTGAAGGCCTCTAACAGCTTTTTCCATGTCTTCTTATCCACCGTAGTCGCCAGAGTCTTATTTTGTTGAAAATAATGTAGTAACTGCTCTGTTTTTTTCTTCAGTTTGCAGCATTGGGGGCATCAACCGTCTTGGATGCTTGTCCACATTGAATGCACAGCTTTTCAGCATAATTTTTGTATGGCTTCGACTTTCAGCTCTCTCCTTGTGTGTATCTTGTTCTTCCTGATATATACTGCTACCTTGACGTGGTGGTCGGGCCTGTGCGGCGTTTTGGTCCGACGGGCCATGTTGATTAGGAATTCGGTCCTTCCAGCTACGACCTTGTCACATTGACCAAAGAGCAGCAGTTAGACGAAAGGAAGGTGCACTTAGGACTGTATTTCGCACTGCCGACCGCGTAGGATCGATTGGGTGGTGAAGCGCGATCCCACCGGCCTACAGCAGAACCGTTTTTATAGCTGCCGCACTGCTGTCTTCTTTATCAGGAAGGGGAGGCTAGAAAGGGTACTTCCAAACAAAGCACTCCGATCCTACAACGGTTGACCGTGACCGCCGACGTATTATTCAGTACGGTCGGAAAACATCCAGTACTGTTCAAGAGTCTGATATAGCTTCGAATACATCTCCTGTGCGCAGCAGTGCTGAGAATCAGACAATGATGTCTTGTCCACTGCGCCCTGGGGTTAGACAAAGCCCCCTATTGCCAAGTGAGTCAGACTCTTGGATCAATGGCTCCGGGTAGGGTCCCCCAAGAAATCCTTGTACCCTGTTGTCTCGCAAGCCACATTTTTCAATCAGAGGCTCGAGGTGGAGTCCCTCAAATCAACACAGTTCCGCAGCGTGAACGACCGGAAAGTATCGGATGTCATCGTTCTAATAGTGGCATTACTCAACCATCACGACTTTCTCCTATTTTTCCCTACAAGTTTTCTACTCTCTACATGTCTTCGGGCGATAATTGTTTCCCAGGACCAAGACAAATGGTAAACTCTGGCGCCTTCAATGTCCACACTCTCAAATGTGGAGCTTGACGTGTGCTGCGTGTGGAAGACGCGAGTCTATGATTCTAGCACCGTTATCCACTTGAGCTCACCTCTGGATAACCGTTGATCCAAGCGCTTCTCTATTAGGGTCTGTGGTGACGTTGAAGCTGGATGTCTTGGTCAAGCTGGAATAAGAATCGCACTGAGATTCAGAGCAGAGCAATATTTGCTCCATTGGATTCCAGTGAGCAGTCGCCTCTGCGCTGTCAGGTTCAATACATCGGTCACAGTCCGCCAACGCTAATCAGAAAAGCCTTGCATATCCATCACATCAGTGTAGGCTCCAACGGATAGCTGCTCGGATGCTACCAAGGATGCGTACTGCGATGCCTTCGTTGATCGGTTGACGCAGACTAGCTACTCTAGAATCACCACACCAGCCGGCGGTTTGAATGCTCAATTTGACCGTCTTTCTCCAAAAGGAGAAGTGGCTATAAGGTATATTTGGTGTTCGGGCACAGCGCACTGACATCGGTCACACACTCGTAAATATAAGACACCCAACTGGCATTCGAGCGAGGAGATTATAAAGAACACTTATCAGGAAACATGGGTGAACAAACTGCCCA